>JBDFRD010062744.1:0-14297 GCA_039654405.1 Bullina lineata | reverse complement strand
TGTGACTCATTTACTATATTTAGTAACGAGAACTTTTCCATTGAAGAGGGTCAGGGTCGAGAAGTAAAAATTACGCCTGCGGCGGATCTCAGTCCGGCGCTCTCAAATGAAATTTTGCGCCTTGCGCACGACTCGAAGTTCTCGCTGGAGGAACATAAAAATTACGCTCTGGCTGCCTCTAGGGTTAACTTTCAAAAACTCACACATGATGGTTTTGCTCCCCATTGACCTAGATTCTAGATCTAATAATCAATGTGCTGGCCAGTGGCTCTCGTTCTCCCGAAAGCAAGGCCTTGGGTAAACAGTCCCCACTCCGGTTGTTGTTTTTTTTCATGCGTGTTTATGCAGGTCTTGGCCACCCAATAATGCACACTGTTGTTGAATGGTATGGTACACTAGCTTAGGCCTACTGACCCGTGTGCTTTCTGCACTTTGCCTCGGGACGCCACTCGTAACCTAATCAAAATTTAGTGCGCCTGTTGGCGTGCAATGAAATGAGTAATTGAAGGAATTATACTAAAATAGATTCATTCATTCCAATAATCACAAACAAAATATAAAATGTATTGTTATTATTCACATAATAGAAAAAGACTCCGAAACTGTCGAGTCGAGCGATGTCATGTCGAACACGATTCGGAACATTGTAATCAATACACAAGACTCAGTTGCCAAACGTAATTTCTTGAACAGACTGACTGATCATGCTTACAGATTTAAAGGTAAATTCGATAGATCATGGGCCTAAATGCTCACAGTTAGGCCTAGGAGTAGCCTACTGCGATTTTTGAAGCAAATCTGTTTGCATATGGAGCCTGGATGCTTGCATGTCAAAAGGTCTATCGCCAGCGGTTCGGAAGTTTGCGGTTTAAATTTCGAAAAATATCTCTCCCGGGTCCTTATAAATAGCCACTCCGTCTAATTAATTAGAACCAGATTGATGTAGATCTACATTTCCTTGTTTTATTTACTATCTTTTATCTGAGATTTTTTACTTTTAGTTTTTGTGCAGTAGATCTAGAGTAGTTTACTGTAATCCGATCACTAGATATGTACATCTACTCAATCACTTTTCCGAAAAAAAATTCCCCTGCATTTGTTTTTTGTTAAATCAAAGGGAGACTGTTGCACAATGGAAGGAAGACCTAGCCTAAACATTTTATCGTTTTGTTTCCGAAAACGAGAGACAGTTTGCAACCATCAGAATGAGTGTTTACTTTCGTTTTTATCTCGGGGGAAGAATCGAAGCGACTTCCGGGTTAAGCTTCTTGTCCCTCCCGGTTTAGTCAGATCCTTTCTCCACAAGGAAAATAGTTCTTTAGAAACATGCAAGAGCACGTGCTACCATGGTTCTAATGTTTCTAATTAAATTGGAGGACTTTAATGGGGATAGTAGTCTGCAAATTGTCAGTTTTACATTTATCCGATCACTCACAACAATTAGGTCTAGAATGTACTTGGGGGACAAGATAGAAATATTTGATGTTTCTTATCCATACCCCTCTTTCTTACTGTTTGTATATTCATTTGCTTTGTTAACACCAGAAAAAAAAAAGAGAATAATTTAATATGAAAGGAAAGACCCCTCAATCACGCGAGGCCTGGATGTTTCCATGCTTTGACGCCTATTTGACCTAGAAATGCGCGTTTTTGTACAAGGGAGTAGGGATCACAATAGTCACAGCACCCAGCATAATTTTACACTATTCAATATTCAATTCTGTATATACCGCATTACATGTATTAACACCAGTAGCGATGCTGTGGTTGAACGGAAATTCTGATGAAAAAATTGCGCATGGCAAGCTGCTCTCTTACAATTTTGAGTGGTGTGGAAAATCAGCGATTTACAGCTGAATTACAAATAAAAGTCTACAAAACCCCTTATTTTCTGAAGGCTAATAAACTGAAAATGTTGTTAATGATATTACTTTTTCTTACTCTTGTATGAAGATATGAATGAAAACATCGTCCGAATGGTGTTCTCCTCTTCCTCGTGTAACAGTAAATGCGATGCAGATCCGGCTCCTTGTCGAAGTCGGATTCTATTTTCAATCCTGTAAAATTTGATGTCAGCCAGTACATGAATTCTTAATGTCAAGATAAACTTTGTTTTGTTCATTTGTTCTAAAAACCGGTGCAGATTATAAGCAGCGGCGATGCAAAAGCAAAAACAAAATAAGTAGGCCTAGATCGACTGTCAGAGGAGGCCTAGATCTACAAGCAAGCGGCAGAATCTGACAAAGCGTCTAGAAAACCGATCGATAAAGCCACTAAAATATAGAGAAACCTGCTAAAAAGAAATACGGGAATTTCATCGGTTGATATTTCTAGTTAATGTGACATATTCACTATATTAAGCAATGAGAAATTTTCCATTGGAGAGTGACAATATTTTTTGGACATTATGATTACTGATGCTGTTGTTCTTATTGTTATAATTATATAGTTTGCTTATCTGTTGGGTTTGTTGTTTTTCTCTCTTCTCCCTGTAGATTTAGAAATGGCATCAGACCAAGAAAAGTGTACTTCTCCAGCTGAAGAGATGGAAGGATTGAATTTGAGCGATGTTCTAGAGAGTGACAGCGGTGGCGCTCTAGAGGAGGACCAATCTGCAGACATATGTCGATTATGTGAAAGCAAAATTAAGTCTCCTAAAATCTTATTTTGTCTACATGAGTTCTGTGAGGAGTGTCTACGTGAGAAAATGAAGTTGGAGAAGGCTAATGAAGATGAATCACCAAGTAGTCCTCTGGCAAAAGAATGGGTAACAGAAAGCCTTTCTTGTCCTCTTTGTGGTCAAAAAACGACACTGCCTGAGAAAGGAATCAATGGTTTGCTTTCTGACAACATACTGGAAAAAATGATGGAATCTGATTCAGATGAGAAACAGGTATTGTCAGCTTTTTTGAGGGGGGGGGGTGCTTGGGTGTAACATAAGAATTTATGGCACATTTTCTGTTACTTGTGGAGTCTTGTAATCACTAAAGGGTTGGCTTTTTTTTTATATAACCTTTTTAGTGACTTTGAAAGTTTCGTGTGAATTAACATTTTCTGGTTGTCTTAAATAATTAATTACAGCTTTGCTTATTTAAATTTATTAGATCAGGAATCCAAATTATCTGTTTTCATTTTATTCCTTGTATAAGGAAAAACTTGGAAAAACCAGTAATGTTCATAGCTGCCAACCGTTCCGTAAAAAATAGATTTAGTTCGTATTTCTGGTCCCTGGTCCAATAATCCGTATTGAATGGATCGGTTCCGTATTTTGATAATTTTAGTATTTTCTTTCTGAAAAGGAAACAGAGCCAGTCAGCTTTCACGTTCACATCGTTCTCTTAGCTTCGTTTGTTCTTTGCTGTAAATCTATCTTATTCTTATGCCCCAGGCGAAAGCTATGCTGGGTTACATCGCTTCATTCAAACCCAAACTAGTCCTAGGCCTAAATTACGATCCTGACCGCTGAGCCAATGGGCGAATAGAATTTATTAGATTTGTGCATGACGCCACACACTACCGATCGGTGGGTTTCCGGGGGCGGTAAATACAACAAATCAAGTCAAACGGGATTAACCGTCGGATTCTTATGGTAGTGATCTAGCTTTGTGTTGTGTGAAAACTTTTTTTGTGCAATTTTAGACCTAGAACACAGTTTCTAAATTAGACGTATGCATAACATCGCGCACTAGCGAAGTGCTAGGTCTTGCTCAATGATCGACGGTTCCCACAAAAGTGACTGATCTTATCACTGAATGAACAGATATTTATGTAGTTATAGAAATTAAATACATACATCTTTTGTTTCATTCAAATCTAGGTTGTGATTATAAGAGTAGCAATATACCATGCACACAACTTAAACCCCTAGCCATTTCAAGAGGACATGTTTTCTTTGTTGTTAAAGGTTTTTGTTGAATAACTTTATCTTTTCTTCATGTCCCACTATTGTTGATTTTTTTTTTTTCTTTTTTGACCCACCTAGATTGGATGCACAAGCTGTAAGGCAGGTGATAATGCTATTGCTAGATGTAGGACCTGCGAAAACTTGCTGTGTCCTAATTGTGTGACAGCTCATCAGTTCATGAGATGCTTTGAAGATCACAATGTAAGTTTTTTTCCCTGTATATTGTGCATCCTCTGACAGTTTAAAGGAAATAGTATCCTGATCTCCTGTATTTTTATGTTCTCTTCAATTATTACACTTATTACTAATATGGTCATTTTCTTATTCTATAACAGTTCATTTAAAAAGACCATTTTAAAAAATTGACAGCAGTAGTTTTTCTGCTTAAATTGGCTTTTGTAGTTTCATTGCACACAGTGATAGAGTGCTGACATCAACTTTTTTCCAAAATATTTTTTTTAATGCATTGACATTATTTCAGGATTCTGAGCAATGATGTCTTCCTCCCTGGCTTTGGATCATTATCCGAGTAATTGAAGAATTACTATTTCCTTACTAAAAACTGTATCTCTCTCTCTCTCTCTTTTATTTTGTGGATGAAAGACTTTAGATGAATTTCTTTTTTGAAAATTTGTACAAATCAGAATGCTCCATTTTTTTTCTAGGTGGTGACATTTGAAGAGATGATAAAAAATGGTGAGGGCATAGACCATTTGAAGAAACCTATATTCTGTGAAAATCATCCTGTGGAAACTGTCAAGTATTTTTGCTGCACTTGTACGGTGAGTCTCTTCCTTTTTTTTTTAAACTACAGGTCAACTGATTTGTTGATGAATTCAAGTTGTCATTATTACTAGAATGCACACTACTTGGCAAAAAAAAGGGGGGTTGTTGTAAAAACACCAGAATATGAAGTTTTTCTTCCTCGACTGGGAATGGAACTTCGGTTGTTATAATACAAATGTAGATTTTTGTCATGTTTAAGGCACTGAGACACTATGTTTTTTATTTTTTGCTGTCCTACATACTAATCCATTATTTTTACATTGTTTCTCCTTCACAACTCTAATTGCTAATAAAACTTCAGTATATAGGTACACCTCTTTCATTAAAGTAACTATAAAATTCCTGTATTTTAATTTAAATGATTATTACTTAACCAGGAACCAGTTTGTGGAGAATGCATCCAGAAGGTCCACAACAATCCATCTCATGTCGTGAAGGAGTTGACTGAGACCATGGAAAACAAAAAGTCTACACTTAAGCAGTTTGCTCATGAATGTGGCAATAAATTGGGTGAATGCCAGAAAATAAACTCCAACATGAATCAAGCTTTTGAAGAGTTGGAGATGCAAAAGGATAACACAAGAGGTCTGATTGAAGAAACATTTCAGAGCTACAAAGCTACCCTCGAAGAAGTCCGAGTAAGTAAACCTAAAAATATTGGAGAAAGTTAATTACTGGCAGTTATGCTTTCTTTGAGTAGAGAATTTGTAAGTTAAAGTATAAACAGTTACTAATTTACTGTGAAGTAGCTGCTCTTGTGTGCCATTTTTGTTAGGTAGACGTTTTATAATGAGAGTTTGTAATTATTTTTTTTTCTTTTTTCACAGGACTCCTTCATTAAAGAATTGGATGACCTTCATGAAAAAAGGGAGCTGTGTCTTATGGATCATTTGAAAAAAATGGAGAATTATGAGAATCAACTGTCCCAGGCAAAAACGTTTGTGGATCGTTTGGTGGAAAGAGGCACGGCAGGACAAGTTGCCCAAAATCTTCGAATTGTCTTGAATCAGCTAAATGTACTTTTCTCTGGTTTTAACATGCCAGATATCCCGGTGAATACAGAATTTAAGACTGATCCTGTTGTCTTCAAAGAAGCTGTAAAGAGTGCATTTGGAGGATTTTCGCGAGAGAATGATATTGGGGTGAGTACAGTGTATTGGGTTATTTTTTTTAATGTGTTAGATATCCTGGTGAATAGACTTTAGATTTTTATGTGAGAAGTGGTATTGGAATAAAGCATTATTTCACACATGTATGGCTAGTCGGATAATAGTCTTGAAATATGAAGATTATTGATATTGTTATTTCTTTTACTCATTCAGTTTCCTGTTTTAACTCTTGATTCTAACCTTGCATCTTATGTTCCATTGGTTTACTTCTGTGATACGTTTAAGAATGCTATTAAAATGTGATATTTGAGTCGTGGATGATTATTATCTACAGTTGCCTTTGAACTGAACATTGTCCATTTCAAATTGGCCATAATTTTGTAAATGTGGCTCAACTAAGTAGTAAATCCTTTTTTCAACTGGTCATTAATCAGGAAAATTTATTTTTCTTTAAATTATATTTTCAGCTCGCAGTTGGATCTCTTGGATCTCCTTTTGAAAATGAAGGACTCACTCTTCCTAGCATGCTGCCCATGGGGAGTGAAAACTTGCTTCACTCTGGAAGTCAAGATCTGATGAATCTCGGCTTAGCCAGAGCTCCCATGAGCCTGGCAGTAGGCCAAGGTCTAGAAAGTCTGCCTATTTCAAGTATCATTTCAGGCCCAAACTGCATGAATATATCTCACCATCCAGATGGCACTGTTTCTGGCAACAACAGCCCTCTATCAGACAGTGGAATATCTGTGGGCAATGTCAGCCATAGTAGTGGTGGCAATGCTGCTATGATGAATGCTGCTGCAATGGCCAAACTTCAGCAAAGTCAAAGTTAGTTCCCCACACCCATTCCAAATGGTGTTGTTATTTTGGGCACATTGTTGCATTTACTATTTAGACTACAAAGCATAATTTAAGATGTAGTGTAGCTTATGTCGTATTTTTTGGAAAGGAAATGCACATGAAAAAATTATTTCCACTGGGTTTTTTTTAGGTGAACCCTATAAGCAGTTTGAATAGATTTTTATAAGTAGTAACAGTAAAGTATGTACGCTTTCTTATTCATTGACACTGTGATTAGATCATGATAAAAAATATGCTTGAAGTACTGACTAGTATAATGACCTGTTTAAAATCCAAATTAAGGCCACCAATAGACCTTCATTCATTTGTTGTAGTTCCACTATAATTGAAACTTGTACAGTACTGGTACATGATACAGTGTGAGCTGAAAAACTGGGTGTACATAACCAACAGCATGATTTGAAGTTGGCAGCATTCAAATTTTTAAGGCCTTTCTCTAAAAAAAATTATCCATGGACATATATGACACTTGTAAAATGTGCATGATTAAATTCAAAATTATGGAGAAGATGAATGTTCCTTGTCAAGTGCAAGTTTATAGTCTAGATTGTTTTGGAATGCAAAATGTTTATAACTGGTAAAAGTGCAATATGTTAGAAATTCCATGTTTCTTTTGCAGGTCCCTTGTTTGCACCAGGAATGAGCATTGGACCAAGCAGTGGGAACCAAGCTGCTGCTATAACATCAGGGGCTGGAGACAATAGTTTAGCTACAATGCTTGCAACTGGTGTGCCAGTCTCTCGATCAGGATCTACATCCGTGCAAAGTGCAAACATAGAGGGTCTTGCATCTCTTCTCAATCAACCCCCACCGTCATCGATCAACACCTTCTCAAACATTGGATCATTTGATCATTTTCATGCTGGTGAGGTTTTGATGCTGTAATTATAGCCTTGAAACATGAAAAATATGTCTAATTAAGAGTATTAAAAACCGATCTGTCAACAACGTGTAGCCTATCGGGCTTATGACATCTCTTCATTTGTATTTAATATTATGCCCTCATTAGGGTTATGGACACGGACCATCTTTCCTGTCTCAATAGTTTTGCTATTTGCTATTTTAACCCTAACAGCAGTTACTAAAAAAATAAGGGGATAATTGTGTACATTTTAGACACTTGTCAGATCTATTTTCTCATGTAACCACAATCAAACTAACGTAATCATAAAAATAAAACAATTTTGGAAGAGTTACAAAGCATATCTGGACATTTAAAATGGACCAAAATGAAGTTCCTTCGCAGGAGAATTAGGGAAGACGTTTTAAAACATGTAGACAAAAAGATTCAATGTTTAAAAAGTTAACAATACCTTTTCACAGCTTCTGTGTCCAGTGAGTGTGTTTCTCCAGACAGTTTCAGTAGTGAGCCTTATCCTCCAGTACGCCGTGCAAAGATGAATCCGATGCAGATAAGGTCATTGTTCGTTTTTATTAAGTTTGTTTATTTCGTTAATTTTTAGTTTTTTGTATCATGAAACACAAGAAAAGTGAAATTTTTGGTTTCATGCAGTTTTTCCCCAGTTGTTATCATTTTACTTTGTTTTTCATTAAGAAATTGGACTTGCTTTTGAGTAAAGGTCAAAAGGTGCTTCAAGTTTATAACATTTTCAAAACCATTTATTTTCAATGTTGTCAAACTTTAGAGGCTGATTTTCTTCTTTTTATTTCCATCGGGTAAGACATTGATGACACAGGTATACACAGAATTATTTCTAGGGTTAAAAAATAATAAGAATGACACATTTTTCAAATAAAATTGCCAAATATTGGTGTGAACTTAGGTTGAATAGAGTGTACATCTGATGTCAAGTGTTTTGCCACACAGACTTAGATTGAGAAATTGTAGAATGGATAGGAGTATTGTTTTTTTTTGTCAGTTTTTGTTAATGCTCTTAAAGTGAATTTCCTTTTGATTAATTCGTTTTTGGATATTTAAAATGAAAACTCTCGTGTCATTCTGTGATGAATGGTGCATTGAGGTGTTATTCCAACTTTTTCTAGATACTGGTTCAGACTTTTAGATTATACCTCTCTTCTGGAAGAAGTTGTTTTTCTTCACATCGAAATGAGTTTGTCATAATTTGGGTAGTATGTAAAATGATTTGCTGAACTAAAACAAATGTATGGTCTTACGATTTTTCCACGTAGGTTCTCTTTATGTAATACAAAAGTTCCAAACATTTCTGTGTGTCTGAAGTTGCTTTGTGACACAAAACACATTTTATCACAGAATATAGAATAACTGTCATATTGTCATTATTGTCATATGTTCATGAGGATTCACTTGAAATGCGTGCGCATGTACAGATCCAATAGCTGTGCTTCCTTACACACAAATCCACCACCTATTTTCACACTTTCGATTTGCAGTTGTACGTTATGTTAACGATAAATTGGTTTTGGATATTGCTGTTATGCTTTCTCCAGCTGGATTGATACTTCGTTTTAAAATTGAATATGTTGAACATACGGTTGTGATATTCTATCACTTTTTCGCGGCATCACTCATTCAACAGCATTTACAATCTTTGTGATTTGTAGATTCTATGCATTATACAAGGACTAGTGATGAATAATTGTTGTCGTAAGACAATTGATCTGTGCACTTGTGCAAACTTTATATAAACTTTTCAGATAATCAAGGCACTCATATTTTAACACCTCCTGCACAAAAGCATGGCATGGAGTTTATTATTAAATAAAGATGTAAACATGAAAATATGGACCTTTTAGCTGTGCTACTGACTTATTTCTTCAGTCCACACCTATGACTCAAAGAGAAAAAAGCACCTTTTGACCTCTGCTTTGATGTGAAATTATTATTTAGTTTCATTTGTTCAAAATTGTGCTTTTTAAGATGTTAAATGTTGATGTTGTTTCAATTTTTTTTTCGTTACATGCTGTTCTCTGAAAATTTCAAATGAAATGGAAAAAAACAGTTGAAAAAGGATACTTATTTAAGCAATATTTGAATGTACTCAAAACAATTGCTTTGAATAGTGCTCAGCAAGGAGGAATGGTTTTTCCAGCAGGTTTCAAGGTGGCATGGGTGATACTGAAATAGGACACTGGGGACCTCAACGAAACCAAGTCAATGAAGTTCCTTTAAGGTCAATATTTCTTTGTTTATCCCGATATATTCTGAATGCGAATTTCTGCATGCTTAAAAGCCTTATATGTACACAGCTTGCTTTTTAGAATCTGCTTAATTTGTTTCGCTAATGTATCTTGCAATGGGATTTTCTCTTTTCTGCACTTTTTCCAATATATATCTTTAGTTTCTCTTATTATAATTCTAATTCACGAGATGTGTTGTTTGTACTGTTATGTTCACATATGGGTTACAATAAAGAAATAGAAGATGGGCAATAAATAATATTTCTTTATATCCAGACTTCCCTTTGGGGATGCCAAACAAAAGAGACGCTCTAGACTTTGCCATTTTTTTTGTTTTGTTTTGGAGGAGAGAAAAAAACGAGTAACATTGCAACAAATGCTAGAGGAGTTTGTTCTTGATGTATGTTGATCAATGAAAGAAATTAGATTAATCAAGTGAAATATTAAACTGAATCTTATAGAAATGATCAAATGGTCCACTCACATCTGACGATAGACATGGATTTCTTCAGAGTGTATTTATCTAACTTGTGTAGTTTTACTGTCTTTTTGTGACAGAATTGAAAGTAGAAAGACTTGTTTTCATGACATCAAAACATTTCTGTAGACATTTTTTTTTAACAACTATAAACACTTTAAAATATACCTATTCACTTTACTGACTTATTCCCACTCTCTGACATCAGATTAGACTCTAAATTCACTTCTTTTCTTCTATTATCTATCTAAACATAAAAGTACCGTTTGAAATATGCCAAATACATTTTTCATGTTTTTTGTGCAATGGAAAAAAAAAATGGCATTAGAATTAAGGGTTAACCAGTCAGAGAAATGTAATACTGCTTTTTCTCATACTCTTCCTGTGCGTTTCGTATTGCCCAAAAGCATAGCTGTAATCTGTTGAGGCTTGGTATTTTCTACATATTATTACTTGTTTGCTGTGATTTGAAAAGTGAGTGCAGTAAATTTTCTTCTTTCTTCTGCATATTTTTTTCGTTACAAAAAAAGCTGTTGAAACAGGTATTTCCAGTAAAACTAGTAAAAGTTTCATTTTGTCATAAAAGAGAGCAAGTGAAATTTGTGTTGATGAATTTTCAGTCCCTTCAAACATTTTTTTAAATTTCGAAGCACGGTTGAGCATAGCAACTAACGCCATCTTTTTTTTATCGATACTGACTTGTACATAATTTTCCTGGGGAAACTTGACTTATGCCTCTGTATCCCCTGAGGAACATAGGGCCAAAGCAACACTTTTCCATCGGACTCGGTTTTGGCCATCTTTCTTCAGCTTTGTCCACGACATGCCAGCAGTCAAGAAAAGACTGTAATTTCGTTGGCTAATATTCATAGTTACTTTTAGATATGACCGAATGCTGCGGCTTCTATTTGAAGCCAGTATTTTTTCATGACATTCATAGTAGCTAATATTTAGACCCACCTCCTTCCCGGTTGGCTTCGAGGGTCGACATAGTGGCCCAGCAGGCTTCCAGGCTTAAAGCACTTTTCTGATTCGAGGTACAAGGAAACAGATATTATAAAAAAGTTCTACCATATTGTTCCTGTGCGCAAACATTTTGAATGAGACCGGGAACTTTATCATACTTATAGCAAGTTCATCTTGGTAGGATGTGACAGAAGAAGCTGAAGACATTCCAGTAATATGAGTAAAGAGCTTATGTTGCGCAAGATACATTTATATCAAGTAATTGTTTTACTTATAGTTTTAATTTGTGAAAATGAATTGTACCATGAAAACAAAATATGTTCAAAGTTAGTTTTTATGGGGTTTAAATTTTCATGCACATTTATTTTACAAGTTGTCTTATTGCCAAATATGAGGAGTTACATTTTTAAAAAGTACTCTGACCATGTATTATTGATCTTGTGCATGACATTTTGAACAGGGATGCATCTTGGGAAGTTTATCATACTGATGGAAGGCGTATACCCAGAAGTTCCCTTAGGTAGGATTATGCAGACCTGATGAGAAACTGGAGGCTGTTCTGCAAAATTTATGAACATTGTACTAACACAAACCTTAATGAATAAATAATAGATGTTGTCAGTAGGCAATGTTACATTTCTTCTTTGCTTTTTTCTCAATCTTAAAGTGCATGTCATTTGAGCAGAATGCTGAAGAAATGAACTGCTCAAATTAGCAGGAATTGTAAGGTCTTTGAATTTTTATTGATTTTTTTTTTTCTTCAAAATTTTGCGAAGAAGGGGATTTTTAGTAGTAACTGTTTAAAATTGTATGTAAAGAGAGGAGTTCTGTTTATATGTGATTTCTGAAATGGACAAACGTATGCGGTGGAAGTATAAATTTTTGACTGCATTAAAAAAAAAAAAACCCTGTATATTTTATTTCCACTTGGAATATGATTGTATTGTAAAATGCATGCTTGTTTTTCAAGTGTTATAATCCTTCTACCATCCCTCTTTCTGTTGTGTCAGTAATAATGTAACACACATGTGATTATGGCTTCCCTTCTCCCGCATCAGTGCATCAATGTTATATTGAGTACTAAAAAATATTTTCATGTATATTTATGCAAGCTATATTCTTACTATTTTCAAGGTAAAAGGGTACACTTTTGACAGAATTAAGTGTAGATTGGTAAAAGAAGTTGTATTAACCCTTTTGTGTTTACTGGCTAGAGTCGGCAGCAAAATTATCTGCCAATAGAATCAAGTATGGCCATCCATACTCTTTGTGTACTCTGTCATGCTTTTCTCCTTTTAGAGCTGATCCACATGTAAATAAGATACTGGCATATTGCCACTAAATTCAGTCTGCAGCCTGGTTTTGATTATCAAGGCTTATTATAGACTAAGCAAAGAATGCACATTGGGTATGGCTCTCTTCTCTCTCTTTTTCCTCTCTTATGACAATCAACTAACATGCCCCAGTATCTGTGAAAAACAGTAAAATATTGACACTGCTGCATATTGCCGTATACCTTAATTCTGCAGAGTGTGTAAATTCAAACATCTCAGTATGTCCAAAATGTTGTAACCACAAGAGTGCACATAAAGTTGAGCAAACTAGCAACCATTATTACACAGGATGGGAGCACAAATGGATTCACTTTTTCTTTTATGAAAAGAGTTATTAAAGTCTTTGAACTTAGTGATAAAAGATAATGACACAGATTGTAATTTTGCATATGGAAGGGCTTCTAAGCTTCATATTCAAAACCATTAAATAATTGCAGTTTTCTGACAAGGTAGGTAAACTATTTCCTAATTTTTCTTTTCAAAATCTTTTCTTAATACCTGGTATGCATATTTGCTTTATTGTGTGTAAATATTGTAAATGCATGTTTTTAAAATGAAAATATTACATGTTGTAGGATTGAAGTCACACTTTGACAAGATAAAAATATTTTTAAATGTGGGTCATTTGTAAAAACAAAAACAAAAAAAAAACTTGCCTTTCACAAAGAAATTTGAGCAAAACTCAGTACTTATGAATGCATAAATATGGTTAAAATATTTCCCTAAACAATATTTTAATATTCAATTCTACGTGAAGCATTGTTAGTAAGAAATAATTTATTATGTTATCATTCATTTGTTGTTTAATGAAGGAATTATTCTGATGGTCCAGTAACTGTATTAAAAAATATATATATATATATTGGAGTAAGTAGGCTTCTATGTCTCTGTACTTTGCGAAGGGGTTTGTTTTGTTTTGTTTTAAATGAAAGCAAAATGTTTCAAAAGGTGAGGATAGAAGATGTTATCTTTTTGTATCGACTCTTGTCATCATCTGATTATGTAAAGAATTGCCTACAAAATAACGTGAGAAAATCTTCATGCTTTTTTATTGACAGGTGAAAGCTTAACAACTTGCTCTGTTCAGGTGTAAAGATAAATGTACCGATACATTTCTGGAGATGAATTTGTTGAGCATAATTTACTATATTGGGAAACCATTTGTTTAAAATATATTATATATATATATATATATATATATAAACTGCATATTTCAGCAGATGTGCACTGCTTGTTTGTCCTGGAATATTTTCACCCATTTAAAATGCTGACCCCCTCCCCCCTCAGGGCATTTTTCATTTGTCATAGTAATTGCCTTGCACATTTTAATCCTATTGAGATCATTTTATGTTTAGAATTTGTGTGAATTTTACAATACTCATTTATATGGACATTTTAAGCAATGTGAAGTGTTAAAGACCTCATATGGGCTATATTGTCTTTCCCTGTACGAATTAATGATTTTATTTATTTTTTATTTTTTTTTAACTAGGTGCAAATTTGGACAACTTGGACCAGGGAAGGGTCAGTTCAACTCTCCACATGGTTTCTGCCTTGGAATTGATGAAGACATTGTAGTTGCTGACACCAACAATCATCGTATCCAAGTTTTCCAGAAAACTGGAGAATTTAAATACCAGTTTGGAATACCAGGTTCTTATATTATACAGTCGAACCTGCCCAAGACGGACATGGAAGGGAACGGGAAAAAGTGTCCGTCTTGCGCAGGTGTCCGTCTTCGG
>JBDFRD010062522.1:0-14298 GCA_039654405.1 Bullina lineata | reverse complement strand
GAGAGAGAGAGAGAGAGAGAGAGAGAGAGAGAGAGAGAGAGATAGAGATAGAGATTGGTGGAAAGTCATACACATAAATCAAGGGAGAAAGGAATAACAAAGTACGCCCCAACCTCCCACTATATCAACCCCATCTTCCTTATAAAGAAAATAAAAAGACAAGGAAAGAAGGACGGGAGTGCCGCGGTTCGGTTGAGGTATACAATGTCCAGTTTGTAAGATATACGTCATGTATAAAATGGTCGAAGAATAAATTTAAAACAAAACAAAATAAAAACATACAAAACTTGAAAAAAAAAGTAACAAAAAGTTTCATATTAAAAATTGTTATCCTAGTTATGAAATAATTTATCTCAGTGTTTAAAATGCTCTCCATTACCCACTGATTTTATGATCCTCTGGAGAGACATGTTATGTGAACCATAAACAATTACTTGTACATTGTCATTCTATTTAGACTATCATGTTGTGAAGTATTAGGCAACATGGGTGTGTGCAGGTTGTTTTTCCCAATCCAAAACAGCAAGAAGAAAAAAGGCATTTTCATAAGAAGTTATTCAGTCAAGTAAGTCCCATGCACCTTGACTGACAAAGCAAGTTGTATTCGAAATTTGAGTGTTTTATGCACACGCTTTTCGCCTCTCTACTTCATGTAGCTCTTTAACAGTGGTGTTCAGCACATTCAAGTTTCTTATAATTGCTCTTATACAATTATCAATATAAATACACATGAATCCTCGACAGTACTATTCCAGTACAACTCCACCATTTCCTCCGTTCTCCCAAACAAAAGACGTTAGTTCTTAAGATATCACATTTGTACAGAGATGTGCCACAAGAAGTACATAATAGATCTAACAACAACAAAAACGACAACAAGGGAGAAAATTTAAAAAAAATTAAAGCTTTAAGTCAAAGCTCACCCGATGTACCTCTTGTCAAAACAGAACCCAATTCACAACCCTTGGCAACTCTTATAACCATTCTTTACTGTTAACCAGCCAAAAACAACTCTACCACCAAAAAGACACAGGAGAGGAGATTATTTTTCTTTAAAGAAAAGAAATAAATATGAAATTGTACTCACTCTTCCGACTTGTCCGAGCGGTTGCCGTCATTCCAGGAGGACCTCATGGACTTGTAGTCGTGGGGCAGCGTGGCCCTCAGCACCTGGGTAGCCACCCCGTCCTGGCGGCTGAAGCCTGTGTTGTTGCTGTTGCTGGTGGTGTTGGTGCTGCCGCTGGGACTGCTCGAGTTGCCCGAGAAGGTCTGCGACTTGGACATCCTGTAGCCATCGATGAATCGATTCTCTTCTAGGATGGCCTCCCTGGACACTGCCCCCACCGTCCGCCGGTACCGTTTACTGGGAGACCTGGGTTGGTGGGAGGAGACAGCACATGGTGGGGTTTATGCAACAACCCAGTCCTAGATTTCAACTGAGGAGTCACTTAAAGACACTGGAATTATCAAATATGAATCATACTAACACTGCTTAAAGAAGATTATAATAATTTATCGTTACTCCAACAACATTCATTTAAGCTGTGTTAAAGTGCAAAAACATCGTAATAGTACTGACTTTACAGAGTTTAGAAAATAGTAGTGACAATTTTGTAAAAAAAGATCTCAAGATGCTCTTTGTTTGTTTTTTAACGGAACATGCTATTAAATTCAAATGTTATTTATCAACATTTACACTTACGATATTATTAATTGTCACTAGATTCTTTATACTACATAAATAAGAGAAGACTTTTAAGTCATAACGAATAAATGCTAGTTAATGAAATCCAAACATGCCAGAGAAAAAACGAGTGGAACAAATCACAAGTGCTGGTACTTAAAAAAAATATATTGGAGACATTACACTCTGCCTGCAATCTCATGCAGCTTATGTGCTCCCATCACAGGAGATGTGCTATGTGCTTAGATGTCAAGAGTTCAGATTAGAGGCCATGCATGAGTTAGTTCCACACCAATCGTTGTCAGTTTGGGAGTAGAAACGAGAAGGATTAACAATGAGCTTTCAGAATAACCGTTGCGTCTTTTCTGTTCAAAACTTTGATCCACTCACGTTGGTGCAGGCTATTTACCAAAAGTTTACATTTAAAAAATAAATTCTCTTCTGTTCCCTCCTTCCCATTTAATGAATTGCAGTAAATGAAAAACATTAATTTTTCTTTGATCTTCTTTCAACACTTCAGCAGATGCCACAATTTCAATTTACAATAATAAAAAACCAAGAAGGGGTAAAGTACAATAAGCATCCGCACCAAAACAAAAAATAATTTTAAAAATAAAAAAATTAAGCCACAATATCTAGCATGCACACACAAAGTTGCCAATTTTAAGAGGAAGGGTCAGTAATTATTCATGCTATTACACTGGCCATGGCCAAATCACACTCGCAGGTATTTAAGTGGTTTTTGAAATATGTTTAGAGGAAATATTCTGTTAAGAAATTAGGATTTGCTGTGTTAATTGGAAGGCGATGGAGCAATGAATAACATAAGAAAACAAATATCACACTGACAACTTTTTGGAAAATGGAAAACTTATATTTTCATTGAATTTTATTTGTTTACATTAGATAATTCTTCATTTTTTTTCTTAATCGCCCAAATACATGATTGGAGCACTACTTTAGAACTTCGCTAATTTACAAATTCCTCAAAACACTAATAACATCTGATTCTGCTATGGCACCAACTTAGAATAAATTGTTCTGTCTCAGTGCAATCATCAGACTCTTCAATTCAAAACACACAGCCATCAAAACTGGTTTCAAGGATAAATTTCATGAAATAAACAGTCTAAAATCATTTATTTAAACTGATTCATACGGGCTTAAACAACATGCAGCCTAAATTTTCAACAACCTTGCAAATGGTAAAGCACCAAAACGTATGGCTCAAATGAACTATATTCATTAACCATAATCATTTGAGTTACACACACACAGAGGGAACACACTAACTTGAAAGGGTTAAAAGAATTATAAAATGGATGAATCTGATAACTGCAAGAGCAGGAAAATTTCTATTACAGCACATTTAGTAGTGTCTATTGATCTATTGGAGCATCTGCCTGCTAGCTACCAAGGAAGCGTAGCACATTGAAAAGAGGAGATTGGTGCAGAACAAAACTGATGACGGAAGGGAATCAAAATTCAAAATTTTAGAAACATTAATAAATAACGATGATAATCATAATAATATAATGAAAAAAATAAATAAAAATTTTGAAAAAACGGGTTCATAAAAATGGGTAAAAAAAAAAAAATGTCTAGAAGCCTACCTTGAAAAAGATCTCTCTATTTTGGCTCTTCTTTTACTTTCTTCTAACGTTTGAAATTCCGTTCTACCACTGCAACAAACACATTTGGTGTAGGTGAGAGGTCTAGACTAGCATATGTTCAACAACAAACACTTTCTGGACAACAAAGTTTTCAAATACATGTCCCAGGAGACAAGTCTTGAGTAAAAAACTCAACATTGCACTTTTTCTTTAGCTCCAAATATATCCAAGATTTCCGAAGAGTCATACCGCACCTGAAACTCCACTTTTCAGAAAATATCAAATATTTTACGCTGCAACGTGAGGAGTGGAAAATCTACGAGATGAGATGAAGCTAGCGATAAACATTTATTAAAACCCCCCACAGAAGATGCTCAGAATGATTGTAATGAATTCTGTGAAAGACGCATATCTTTTAATTCAAATATCTCTGCTATCATCTTCAAATAATTGATGTAATTTCAAAGAAGCACTTCGTGAATATATACGGAATAACCCACCTGGGACATGCATGGTTGGTTGGGTGAACAGGTAAGACATGGAGAGAGAGACAGATATCAGTGATGGCTAGATGCATGATTACAAAAATAATTCCGAAAGCAACGTCAGAGCTTCAAACTCGTCTGCACCATTTCAAAAAAAAAAAGTCCAGACTGTGTGATAGGGGGTTGGATGAAACAGAAAAAAAAAAAAAAACATCAATGAGGGATTCACAAACAAAAAATAAGAAGAAGAAGGAAACAAAAACAACAACAAAAATCTCCTCCCTCGCTGTACATTTAGTAAATGATAAATAAATGATGGTTACGAGTGCAAATAGTATAAAGATTAACGATGATAATGATAATAGAAAGTTATGGATAGATTAGCTTGGAACACAGGGGGACAAAAAGTGGCACACTTAAAATGTACAGCCAAACGTCAGCCTAGAAGAAGAGAAAAAAAAAGAAGAAAAAAACATGACAATGAATTTACACCAGTGAGTGAGCGAGTGTTACAAGTTAACACATGGAGTGTGCTCAAAGCAACTGCAATGTGATAGTTTTTGATGCCTTTTTTTGTTGGAAAAATGGGAAAAGGGGGTGGGGTGGGGGAGTGAAGAAAAGGTCACCAAATGAAAAACAAAATTCAATCTTAAATAAAAAGCTTATTTAATGCTGCCAACAATAAAAAAAAAAAAGAAAAGAAAAGGCACACAACGAATGACTACAATTGGATAAATTCCTTACCAAAGGATGATTTTTGTGGGGATTGATGCACAGATATTTTGGATGTGAAAACAGAAATGATCAGTTCTAATGCAGAATCTCAATGAAAATATAATCAGTGAGGACAATAAAATGTTTCAAAACATTATGTTCGAGTAATGAAATAAACAACAAACCAAAACACACATCATACTTTCCGATGCACACACTTTCATTCACTTTTCTCTAAGTAAGGCCAATAAAACAATGAAATCCAATTTTCCCAAACTAATCTACCATTCTCTACACTACAGAAAGAACTTTTATCAGGCATGCCCACCCCATTTGAGGCTGGGAGTAATCACGAGCTGAACTCGTAGTAAAATTAAGGACCCAAAAGAGTAATTTTACTGCGCACAAGGATAAAACCAGAGAACAAAGAACACAACCGCAATGAGATTTAATTGCCAATTAACCATAATTTCTGACGGCTCCCTAAAATTCTTAAGGCCAACCCGTAAAGTTGGCATGTCTGTTCAATTTTATGAATGCTTGCCTCTAGTCTAGCACTTTATGGAGGACAAAATGGTAAGTTGCACCAATATGCTGCTGAAATTCCTTTGATAGACATTTAAATTTCTTGGAAAAGAAGCAGCAGTTACAATCATGTTCTATGATATAACTTCTTCCTATCTGCTCTTCCCTCTGTCCCATCATCAGGAGTACAATTTTTATTTTTATACTTTCCAGCCCCAGACATGCAAACCCTATTTGAGGGTTGGAGTAACTGCTGAACTCGCAGTAAACCGTGGACTCAAGAGAGTAATTTTACCGCGCACAAGGATGACGCCAGAGATCAAAGAAAGCAACGACAATGGGATTTCAAAGCATACATTCATTGCTTCCTCGCCATAATTTTGCCGTAATTGCCTGTAAACCATAATTTCTGATGGCTCCCCATAATTTATTACGGCAAACTTGTAAAGTTAGAATGTCTGCAACCCCCCATCACTACCACCACCATACACACAGCCTGATCACAGTAACAGACCACCCCCTGTATTCACTTTCTCCATGTGAAAGGCTCTCCTTTTCATAACAACTGAAACAAACTTACTACAAATGTTGCTCAGCATAATAAATGCTCAACATATGTTTTGAAATATATGACCATTTGAGATAGAAGGCCAAAACAAGACTGTTCAATTTTAAAACACACCAGCTGCTCATGATTTTTGTTGTTGTATTTTTTGTTGTTATATATTCAAATAAAACAAAATGTATTCCTAGAAATTCAAGAAGAGCGACATTTCATTTTTAAGAGCGCTTAAAAACAAAAGTGGTCATGAAATTAAAGCAGGTATGGGGAAGAGTGTTTTAACAAGGAAACAAACAAAAAAAACCAAGAGGAGGAGGAGGAGGGGGCCGTTGTCAGAGATAAATGTAGCCAGACACAAAAAAATGTACCAGAATGAGACACAAAGAACTTCCACCAACTCCCACACCACTCTATCCTATGCCCCACTAACAGGAGAAACTGGGAGTGAATAGGAGACATGCCAACCCCATTTGAGGCTTGGAGTAATCACGGGCTGAACTCGCTGTACTTTTGAGGACCCAAAACAGTAATTTTACCTCGTACAAGGGTAACGCCAGAGAACGAAGAACGCAACGGCAATGATTTAAAAGCATATATATATATATACAGTGGTCTCCGCCTAAGAACCCGCCATTCTCGTAAAACAGAATTTTTCCTGTATAATTCCTCTGTATAAGAGCCCATTTTCAACTAAATAAATCCGCCTAAGAACACAGTCTTCTTACCCGACTTTGTTCTAGAGTTAGGCCCTAGCCGTGGTGGAAAGCAAAGCCGTGTTCTCTCTCCCACATCGCTTAACCAACCCCACCCCTGCCAAGCCTATCCGCTCTCATCACACAAATCGTGTCCATTCAGCTCCATTCCTCCCCCAACTCCCTTGCATCTTAGACCCGTCATAAATGGCTAGATCTACGCTTTGTTGTTGTGTCCTGTCTCTATTCTCCGACCGACACCTTCAACACCCCTTCCCCCCTCCTCCCCATAGTCTCAATGTTATGTGACCCCGCACCCAGCCTCACCCCTACTCAGCCATGATGCAACACAGCTCTTTGTTTTGACCTACGTAGGCTTAGTGGAAGAGGCATCTCAGCACGGGATCAGAACAAAGATGGGGGTTTTAAGTCAGATTTTATGGAATAAAGCCGCAGCGTCTTGCATTGTTTTGCGTAATGGAGACGGGATAGTCTGGCAAAGAATAAGCATGGTTTTGATTGGTGTTTTTAAAATTTAAGTAAGCCAATGACAGATTGATTTGATGAGGGATGACGCTCCATTAATGTGGCAAGAAATGAGGGCTATTATGGTATACATGATTTATCCCCCTAAGAGCCCAATCCGGCTAAGAACACTGTCTCCCAAGGGGCGGGTTCTTTTCTTAGGCGGAGACTACTGTATACATATATCTTGTGTCCTTGCCATAGTTGCCCGTAAACCTTAATTTCTGACAGCTCCCCGTTTTTTCTTAAGGGAAACCCGTAAAGTTGGCATTTCCAACTTGTAGATACAGCAGGGCCAGGGAATTATAATTATCTCCACTTAACTTCAAATTCTGTCTTTCAAAAAATTGGATTTCATTGTATATGAATAGTCTTACTACCTGTATTCAAGATGATACAAACATTGCTAAGAATTATGTGCTTTACAATCACTGGATAAAGGAATTCTGAGTTGAAACTGAACTGAAAATAAAACAAAGAAAAAAACAAAAAGATTCCAACGAATGCCTGAAGGAAATACAGAAATGGACTTACCTATACCTGAACTTGGACCCCATGGAGAAAATATTCTTGTTAGGTGGGTTGGGGTGGTGGAGTCTGAAGAAAGTGTGATGTTCCACACATGATTTCCAAAGGTTTTTACATGATCTGTAACTAACCATGTTGAAACCTATCAGATTTTCCACAGGCTCGTTCTGAAATGTCAGAAGAAAAGAGAATAAAACATGCACTTTGGAAAAAAAATATTAGAAAAATTAAAAACCTGCCGACTCGCCTTTTCAGTAAGGACTGAAGTAATGCAGCCTTACACAGTTTCAAGCGGTTTATAACACATTTTCAGAGCGCAATTCTTAAATTAATGTTCATAAGTTTTGTTCCTTTGTCTAAAAATGTGTACAACACTGATGCAAAACATACTACACATTCAGACATAAAATTTACATCAAAAGCAAATCCAACACAAATGAACATCCTGTGTCAAAAAAAATATAAACGCTAAAGAAAATGACCACGACACAAATTTTTTGATGGTTAAAATAAAAGTGAAAGGATCAACATCAATCTGTTTTCTGCTTGTGGTGAAATGGAAATGGTAAAATGTGTAACTTTATGTGCGGTGTACTTAATGGACATCTTTACATGCATTTAAGACAAGAACAGCTATTAGAAAACCACACTAAAAACTTAAGTGAATTTGAGTATAAACTTAATTTCTGCAGATAGTTTACACCCTTAGTGAGTTCCAAGATGAATTACATTAGACACAACCTACTCAAAACCATCTTTAACCTTCTTAGAGCAATGAGCCATGTAAGTGGCTTTCCCAGTAGAGTGAGATGAGCCACATGCATGGCCCAAAACATGGCACCTAATCTAGGCAACTAGTATTTTCGCTGCACACTTGGATGCTTCCGCAATTTTAAAGTCAGCACTAAGAGAGTTAACATTGCAACAAGTTGGATATATCCTGAGCACAGGCTCATGTATGTGTCATTGAGAGGGGAGAAAATGTGACTTTCTATAACTTACATGCCCAACCATCATAACAGTGCATTGTGAGTTCAGGCTCAGCAACAGATATAATAATATATAATTTATTATTTGGCTCAAGGAAAGCAAACAGAGATGTGAATGGGGTGTTATTTTGCAAGAGTGCTCTCCGCCATAACACAAGGACTATTACTGAGGACTTAAGAGCATGAACAGAAGGGGGGGGGGGGGGCCCCCCCCAACCCGAGGATGACTTGTATTTACTTTTTCTAATCAATGTCATGCTGCTATTCAAAAATGTTTTCAGTCACGCTATAATATGTCCTAATATATCAAAGGAAGAAGTAATGACATTTTTTTTTCTTATTCATGTAGGATACTTTATAAAGTGCACGTCTCTGTATGTTACACTGGAGGGAAGAGTTGGTGAGAGATTCCTGACTTTTATGCCTGTTGCTTATCTTTTAATTTAGCATGGCGCAGTGGCAGAATGGTTAATGGTGGACCCCAGTCAGAGGGTCCTGTGTTCAAATCCATGGGCGCATTTCACATACTTTTCCTTCATAAAAACTTTAATATAACGGCATTACGACCAACTTATTTACCCAAACATATTAATAATAAAGAATGAATGAATACTGTAATAGTTTTACGTAATTATTCTTTCAACTGCAATCTACAATTTAACTTGTATAAAGAATAGTACAACTCATGCTTGAAATGCATCACATATCTGTAATAGAAGCACAGTCTCTGAGATTTGTATAATGCGAGAACTCTTTATATTGATTTGGTGCTGGGACAGAAGATAAATACCAGAACAGCACTACACGAATGGGTCAGAAACTAGAGACCCATAAGCACACAAATAGAAATGTTTCATCTCAATATTATGATTACAATAGTGATTTGTCTGCATGTCACTAAGGGACTGAGTATTAAGTATTCACAAAGCACCTACAAAAGGCATGATATGATTGTCTTTTGTAAACCAGGATTTGAAATCTACAAATCATCATCCATGTACATGAATGAAATTCCTTTTTGTAACGTGTAGACGAAAAATGTACAGCCCTAAGTAGTTTTACTGAGAAGGTTTAAACATATATTAGGATCTAAAAAGAAAATGCACATAAATAAAAGACAAGACATAGAAGAGAAATAATAGCTAATTCACATATAATTGTTGTACACAATGACTACGATTCATGCTAACATTTGTTTACAAACCAATTTGAATGCCTCACACGGAAATTGAACACCACTCTTAACAAATAATGTGTCACATCTTTATGAACGAGAAAATGAAAATGCTCTGAAGTTTATCATGGGAAGTAACTAAACATTTACTTAAAGATTAATAATCTTGCCCTTGTACACTGTGAATGTTAATTTTTAAAATCTTAAGTGAGAAGCATGACCTTATATGTCATGTATTATGCATTTTATTATACAATATAGTATTGTCTATACAAAATGATACTTCTTGTCCAAATAACATCCGCCACATGCATATTATTTTCATTGTCATAAAAGCTTATACACTGCACATAGTTTAAGTTATCTTCTGTCAAAGGATTCACACCTGGATTTATAATTCTTCACTTGAACCTTCTTATAATAGTGCTCTAAGTATCTCCTATCAAATAATCAACGTTTTGACACAAAGTGCTCATATGGCAGCTAACAAAGATTAGTCATTAATTGTAAAAGCAGGAAGGTTATATATTCGAGAATACAAGAAATTAATTATCAAAGCTATAAACAAATCAGAGAAGCTTATTTATAAAATCATAGGGCTGGAAGAATATAAAGCCTACTGAATGAGTATTCATTATTTTTGTTCATACACAGAAGATTCCAATGGTTATTAGCCTGAACAGGCAGTGTACAACTTTGAAAGGTAGTGATTCAACAAAAGTATGACAATCTGTTTTCATGGGCTTCTTAAAACAAAAAATCAAATGTTTCTATCTGAACAAGTGAAACTGGAATGACACTCCATCAGTCAAGATTTTGTTTTATGAACTTAAACAAATCAATTTACCATGAGAGCCAAAATTGTGCATAAGTTGTGAGAGTCGTATTTCCAATGCATGCGTAACCTGTTTTTACAAATTAAAATAAAAAGACTGCTATTTCAAAAATTAATACAGGAGGCCAGAAGCCTACATGAATAATTCAAACCATGCTAACAACTTTTTTAGGAGTTTAAAAATGTTGTCCCATTATCTTCCCACTTAGTCATAAAATGTGAAGAGGGTGAAGTAGTGATCTTACATAAATTTGACCACCTCAATAGAGAACTCAGATGATGTGACAAAATTCTTGTGAGACGCTGGGCTGACATGTTTGATTTTTGACTGAATACAGCTCTTGCAGTTATTTCCAACCAAATATGCAATCTTGCATACATCAGAACCAAGTTTAGGTGCACTATACAGCAGATTTTCATGTTGATCCACTACTCTTTGAAGTCAAGAAATGCGAAAAACAGTTTTCTAGACAAAAGATATTAAAAATCTGTGCTTATTTTTTTGACATTTATTTTGCTTTTCTGAAGTAAAGGCTACTACAATTCACCAGTTCAAAAATCACCACTAACCTAATTTAATTAATTTTTCTTTTGTTTTGTATTTCCTTGACCACAATACGGAGAAATTAGCTTACAGGAATTCACACGCAAACAGGCAGAGCAAGAACAGTCTAACTTAAACACAAGTTTAAAGAAAAGAAACAAAAACAAAAAAAAAGAGCAAAATTAAATCCAAACAAACCACATACACTGATGCAACACTGTAGAAAGCATAACTTGACATTAATAATTCAGGAGTACATTTTTTTTTTTTGGCATTTTGTTACCAGATTAGTAGATGAAGATAAAAACACAGGAAAAAAAAAGACGGCTTGGTCAAATTAGTGGCAAGCTGTGTGCACAGAAATGAATCTAAAGAAAATACAGTGAACAAGTTTATTACTTGAGACTTCTCTGCTTTGGGTTCGTTATCCTCTATGCTATCTGCTACCTGAAACACCATAGCAAATTACAAATGCTGAGAAAACATGAACAGGAGGGAAGAAAATCAGAAGAACAAAAACGAAATAGTGAAAACCTGTCATTTACATAGAGGCAATTATTTAGCGTGATATAAATTTTAAAAAAAAACGTGAAAGAAAAATTTGTAAGCCCCTGTCCACCACTGGTGATGTGTAATGAGACAATAAAGTCTCTAGCTTTGATAAAAGCAATAGTTAAGGCATACAACTCAATATACACACAGAGTAATCTGGAGTAGAGTCTTATCATTTTCCCAGTTATTACCTCCCTTTAATGAGATGGTTGGGGCTGCATTTTTTCCTCTCCAAGCAAATGAAAATACTTAGAGGGAAAATAATTCAAATAAATTTTTTTTAATTTGGAAAACTTCATGAATTATTATTCAAACTTTTCAAATAATATTACCTCTCTCCGTAACTGAATGAAAAACTGTTTCCTCTTGAACGAAATCTTGACAATCTTTGCCCTGTTCACAGGAGATAACAGAGATAACAGGATCACAATAACGCCTTTGGTTTGCAAATTTACGTAAAAAAAAGATGCATTTCATTCTGACTGCATCCCAAAGAAAGATTAAGAATATAGATTTAATAGCTTCTCAATCTAATTTAATTCTCTCCTAAAAATGGCAACAACTTTTTTCCCCCCAAGATGCAAAACTACGTAAACAGCTTTTGAAATGAAATGCTAGAATTGAACTTAAATGATGTTGGAAGTGATAATTCAGATCAGTGAAGCATATTTTTTAAATGTTAAATTACCAGCGCATAATTTTTTACTAAAAGCATGTGGGTATAACCAACACTTTCCAACAAGGGCTATGAATTGGATCAACCTGCTTGAATCTTCAAGAAGATGATGAACATGCTCAAATCTATATCTGAAATATATCCATGAAACTAAATTTAACTTATGAAGCCTGTTTAAACAAAACCTACTTTAGGCGTATTTCTGTGTTGTAGCAGTGGCACTCATTTTTGTCTCATTCACTTCCGTCGTGCTTACTTCTTATAATTCAGTTTAACTTCTTCAGCTTTTCTATTATTCTAACTCCAACATCTGCCTTTTTTTGCATCTATTTTCTATCTGTGTTTACTCGGCGGGTCCTTGACCAGGACTTGATGCTATATATAATAGTCCTCATTGTCAGCACATAAGGCTGGTAACAAAGAACGCCAATAGTCCCTATCTGAAGGAAGCTTCGCAATCCTTCCCCACTCCAACCCACACCACACATTTCCTTCACACTCCTTTGCCAAGCCTCTATCAGTCGACCTCTCTTTCTGCAAGCAGCAGGCATCCATCTGAGAGCTGTTCTGAGTGCTATACTCACCAAGAAAATGTGTTGATTTTCAGATTGGTCTGAAACACTACTAGCCCTGCCGAGGTCACCCCAAGCTGAATGTCTATGTTACTTTGGTCCTGAAAACAAGATGTTTAGAATTGTATCTTTCCCTTGTTTGGTCTTTACGAAAGAAAGGGAATAACTGGTGGGCAGGTGAGCAGAGGGATAAAAAAAAAAAGGAAAGAGAACAAGGAGGATAATGAAAAAAAAACCCAGAATGTTCACAAAAAATAACAGTGGAAAGAGAAAAGGGAGGTAACAGGGATTTAGTACAGAAATAAGGAAGAGAAGAAAAGCATGAAGGGAGGCAACAGCAGAAAGAAGCCAGGTAGAGAAGGAAAGGAGAAAAAAAAAGAGAAATAGAAAACATAATATGCAGAAGTCTCTTTGAAGACAACTTATGGTTCTTTAACCCATAACCTTTCTAGGACAACAAAGACAAAGAGTATTCCAAAAACAACTGACAAGACATACCCTTGCATTGTGTAAATCTACTCCATACATTTCTAGTCTCTTCGCTCTTTCTAAAAAATTTAACTCTGCATCTGCTGGAGTCTGGCCTCTGCAAAAAAAAAAAAAACACACAGAAAGTTAGTTTTCCAATTAAATGGAAAAATAATTGTTCTCACCTTTTCAACTTCTATCAAAGTTAGCTAAAAATTTGTCAGTTTACATCAAACTTTTAAACAGTGCACACATGATTCCAAAGCACAGTGTGACACATAAATTAAATGTATTTTTAATTTCTTTCAAAACTAATAACCACTCATGTCTTCTTCATGACATGCAAGAACATTAAAAAACTACAATAAGTCAGCACTATCTTGTAAGCCAGACCCACCTATGCTGTTTATGCTTCTCTGCCACTTGTTTTTCAAAGTCAGCTGTCTGGTTTGGCGTAAAGGGGAGTCCACTTAAGTAGCCATCCTTGTGTTCATCAGGATTGAAATCCCCTAGTTCGGCTGGAAAGAAGAATGTAAAAGCACAGCTATGACAATGAAACCCAATGCAAATAAGAACACACATATAACCTTAATTCCTTTTCCTCACTTACTACCCAATCTTACTCAATTTATGTCTTTATATGCTTTGTGTTTGGTGGTGTCGTAGATGAATGGTTAGTGCCTTGGATTCCCAATCCATGGGTCCTGGGTTCAACACCAGGTGACTATATTGCATCCTTTAAAAAAACACTTTACACCATTTTTCTTTTCCTCACCTACATGCAAATTGGATACTAACATATTCTGCTGGAAAAGTGAACCCACAATAGACTGGCATTCTTTCTGGGAGATGATGTAAAATACATCTATTCGTCTTCGTACTACTGAAACCGGGATAATCTCTAGCTCTATAAGCCTTATAGGCTTGGAAAGGACTTTACTTTTCACATCACATTTTCCCTTCCCAGCTTTAACGGTCTAACAGCATTATAATATCAGTGTTTCCAGCAGCAAATTTCATTTTTCGAGGATTTTAGCGGGGCAGGGGGTTGTAAAGCGGACTGCTGAAGAATTTTTTTTTCAAGCACCTTAAAAATGCAATTTCTGGCTATTTAAGCCTAACTTCCAATACAATTTTTGCGGATTTCCGCAAATTTGCGG
>JBDFRD010062412.1:0-14299 GCA_039654405.1 Bullina lineata | reverse complement strand
AACAAGTTCGACACATATCCTATCAGCTGTGCTATGCTGTCAACTGTGAGTGTTGCCTTGTGAATTCAGACAAGTTTCGCTTCTGCTTGTAATTGTGTGTCTCTTACAGAAGACATGATTTCATTTCCCCCCCACAGTATTTAACCCCTTCAGTGCTGCGTTTGCATAAATGTGTCATAAATTAAGCAGATTTGACTAGCATCACTAAACTGTTTAAACCTTGAGTGTTTTTTTTTTAACCTTTTCACATCACACTGCTCACAGTCCCAAAATATTGGGTGTGCAACACGCCACACCAGAGTTGTGCAGTGTGATGTGAAAAGGTTAAAAAGACCTTCCAAATTTCGCGCAGAGTTGTAGACAAATGAATTACCTTTGAACTAATTGAAGAAAGTGATCGGCACCTTATTTAGTAATTTATTTACTATTTTTTTATGAGTATAAAATATGAAAAATGTATCATCGTGTCCTTCTAGAACTCGATCCTCTTCAATGCCTTCCTTCATTAATGTAAACATTGCCAGGATTTAGATCTAGATCATAGTTGTCACTGTGTGATGTCATCTATAGCTTATGAAGCCATAAAGCGACTTCTAAATTGATCAAGATTAGTTGCCATGGCAACACACTCAATGGCTTCAACGTGAAAAGATACAAGAACAAAATTTCTCAGAAAAAACAGCTTTCAATTGTAAACAGTAATGGCTTCGGAGCATTCAAGGGACATAACAATGATATTTTAAAAAGTATTTTTATTGAATTATCTCCGTTTTGCCTACTGGAGAACTGCTGACATAGGCCTGGAATCATTTCAGACACATAGTGTTTTAAAGACTATTAGTAGCCGGTAACGGTATGAGGCGAAGCTGTGAAGGATTTAAGATGAGACCTTGATAGTTTTTGACCATTTTTGTCATCTCTTAGTTATGTATTATGGAAAAATATGTTCAGCAGTTTAACATGTCGTTGCCTCAGTTTACAAGTGTTGTATGTCCACTAAAAAAAATCCAAGCTAAGGCCACTAATAGACCTTCATTTCATTAGTTGTATTTCCACAAAAGTTTAAACGTGTACGGTACTGGTACATGATGCAGTGTGAGCTGAAAAACTGGGTTTTTACACAACCACTACCATGAATTGAAGTTGACAGCATTCAATTTTTTAAAGCGTTTCCCTAAACAATGATCCATGGACATTAGACACATGTAAAGTGAGGCGACGATGTAGTTGTCTGTGTCTCTAAGCTGTAGCAAAGAGTTTGGCCTGAAAGTGGCTGTGTCCTGTCAGTGACAGACTCAAAGTCCTTGGTTCTCAAATCCCTTGTAAGTAAAGTAAAGTTCCTTCAAGGCCATTGAGGCCCATAGAGCGGAGCTTATCCCGGTTTCTGTAGCGTGGAGCGGAACAGATGACTTACTTAATGTCCTAGACAGAACGCTAGTCTCTTGTAGGTTTACTTCCCCAGCAGAGTATGCCGTTACCCCATTCGCACCTGGATGGGGAGGGGGAAAATGGTGTAAAGTGTCTTTCCCAAGGACGCAACACAGGTCACCTCCTGGATTCAAACCTGGACCCTTGGATTGAGAGTCCAATGCTCTAACTATTCGGCTACCGCGCCACTACAAATCCCTTGTGATAACATCTTATTATTGCTTTGGTCTTTTTTACTCTTGACAGTCCTCCATGAAAACCAGTTGACCCACACAGACTTGAAACCAGAAAACATTCTCTTCGTCAACTCAGATTACGAGGTCGTCTTCAATCCTAAGAAGGTAAACCCTCTAGAATCTCCCCTGTTTCTGTATCATTATCATCATTGCCCCTCACCCTTACCAGGGTCTAGGCCACACACAGGGGATTTCCACTTCCTTCTGTCCCGGGATAACTTTGCCAGTACTACTGTTTCTGTATGCTGTGTGCTAAATCTCTGTTATGTGGTGATGTAAGTGTATGTGTGTGTGTTTGTGGGGGGGAAGAGGGAGTACAGAACTGGTGTGTACACTTCTTTATTTCATCGTGGAGTGGGCAGGAGATCGTGCACAACTCGGTATGCGTGCAATAATATATGCTCTAGATGATATTATAAAATTTGCCCTGGTTGGTTGTCTTAAATCTGTTGCTTTGCTTTTTGAGACTGTTACTGTGTCTCTGATTTTTTATCTTCACACTTGTAAAAGAACGCTTTATTTTATCGGTATAGTGTAAATGTTTCTCCTTCATATTATTCACAAGCTATGTGAGTCTTAAACTTTCTTTTACCATCAAAATTATTCTATGGTTTAACACTCCATTTATGAAGTTTAATTATATCTTCATCTTGCAAGATGTAATGGCTTTCTCTCCCTTTCCCAGAAAAGAGAGGAGCGACGCATAAAGAACACAGATATCAGGCTCATCGACTTCGGCTCTGCTACCTTCGACCATGAGCACCACAGCACCATTGTCTCCACCCGCCATTACCGCTCACCAGAAGTTATATTAGGTGAGAGCCTGTCTTGCGAAAAGATAACTCAAGCAATGGGTGCAGGTCACAAACATTGGCAATCTGTCAAAAGTTTACTGTAGTAAAACTGAAATTAAATGTATGAAACTCTTGTTGGATGTCGTATACCAACACAGGTGGAATTCAGTATGCCATTACACCGATATTGCTGATTGAAATATTAGTGAAATGAAAGTCATACTGTATGCTGCCAGCTGACGTGTCTCTGTAGGTAATCATCGTCATCATCATCATCGCCCCTCACCCTTATCAGGGTATAGGCCACACACATGGGATTTCCACTTCCTTCTCTCCACACATCTTTCTGCATGTTTAGCTTGGCCTCTGTAGATAATGAGTTGCAGAAAGTCTCCACCTTTTTGCTTTGAAGTGAGATGTGCCCTGGTTATTTCTTTAGTCAACTTCTCTTCATCTCTGTAATGGACGACCTACCTTTTGTATCTGCTGATACATCTCCTTTTACTTACATGCTAAATAAATATTATTTTCCAGCTCATTATCGCGTTCATCCTCCCTCTTGTATGCACCAAAATTCTTTCTGTCCAATTATAACTTCAGGTACCCAAGAGGCTACAGATATTTTGCTTACAGTGTATCATCATTGACTAAGGTGTCTGTGTTTCTGGCTGTCTTACACAATGATGTTAGAGACACAATGATGTTAGAGTCCTATGTTTGATATAGTACTGTTCTTGTAATTAAGCAAAATGTTGTGTTTGCCTTCCAGAGCTGGGCTGGGCACAGCCGTGTGATGTGTGGAGTGTGGGCTGCATTATGTTCGAGCTCTACACGGGTTACACACTCTTCCAGGTGAGAAATCTTTCTTTCTTTAACCTTATAAGCCCGGCTGAGGTCCTGACCTACTTTCGCCTCGCACCCGCGAACGGTAAGCGAGCAGTCCCCCGGGCTACCGAAGAAGGCGGTTGAAGTGTACCACATGACTACAAACACACGCTAATACTAGTGAAAGCGGGAATTTCCGCTAACCACAGTTTTCTAGGTTAGGACATGCGATTGGGCATTGCTGAAGGTCATGATCTAAATTTAGATGGAAGGAATTCCAGATAATTACTATTAAAGTAAAGAGACGTATGCGGTGAAACCAGCAACGAATTTCGACACATCGCGATTGTGCGGGGGGAAATGTTATTGACTCATCGGTAACGAAAGAGTTAAAAAGGAAACTTCTTTTTTTTTGGTTGACACAATTTGTTATGATGTAAAAATCCCTATCTTTTAAAAAAAATGATTTCTTTTTTATTAACTTAATGGGTTTTTTCCCTTGTTTTTTCCTTCACTGACCTCTACTGTTTCTGCTTTCTCTCCAACTGTCTCCATCCTCTGCAGACTCACGACAACAAAGAACATTTGGCCATGATGGAACGTATACTGGGCTCCATGCCGTACCGCATGACCAAAAAGACCAAGTGAGTTTGTCGTTTGCTTCTGCTCTTTAGTTAATCCATAATCTAAAACTTTCAAGGACTATGATAGATATTGGGGCTCATCTCAGTTTAGAAGATGTAAATGATAGGTCAAGAGTAAGTGTAAAGGATGAACAGTTAAAGCTGTTTTGCTTTTTTACATAGGAAAAGTCGTTATGATGTTCTGTATTAGAAAATAATTTTTCGTCATAAATGCAACTTAAAATCCATGTGTTACACGAATCCCAGTTTTGAAAAGTATTTGGAAGTCTAGGCTTTTAGAGTATTGCAACATGTTTTTCTTTTTAATTTTTGCAAATTGTTGGATGTCAATAGATATCCGTTGCCTGTTATGCTCATACACTGGGGCATAGGCTGGTTAGTTTGAGAACTGTGGTTAGTGCTAGTAAGTGAGATGAACACTACAAAGACAGAAACCAGTTTTTTGCTTTGTTTTGATAAATTTGGATATCTACCCAGAGTCAACAAGGAAAAGACAAATATTGAATAGGACTGGATAGAAAAAACAGTTTGTTTTCACTAGTAATGAAGAGATGATTTGTTTTTGTCTTTCTTACATATAGCCTCTTTTTTTTTTTTTGTAAATTGTTACAGTGCCTTTAAAAGTAACAAGTAAAATGACAAGAAAATTGCCCCAGGAAATAGGAATGCATTGTTGTTGAACTAATGACATGTTCTCTATGAATTACTGTATTAGTTATGAAGCCAGCAAGTACATGGCGAGCACAAAAATCCTCCTCAATTTCAAAAAGTTATACTATCAAATCCTATTGGAATATTTTTATACATTAGTGGCTATAGTTGGATGATATAAAATTTTGTGAAAAACTTTTTGGATCAAAGATATTCGATTCATTACGCTTTGAATAGAGGAGAGTTTTGTGGCCACCCTGTATAAAAGAGGCCAATAAATGGCTGTTTCAAAGCTGCCACAACGTATAAACTTTTACAAGATGTTAGAAGTCTTATCAAGTGCTAGGCGTGTTAACCCTCCCTGAAAAGCGTGCCCTAAAGAACAATGTAAATGTCCGGTGGTTTCCTCAATGACCTGTAGGACAAACCATTTTTGGCACGGGCGGCTAGACTGGGACCCTACCACCTCAGCTGGCCGTTATGTTCGCGAAAATTGCAAGCCTCTCTATGTGAGTACGCAGGCCCTTGACCGTGAAATGGTGGGCCTGGTCAGCTGTGGCCCTTGGTTAACCAGCATGTCACATGAAGTGTGCTTGCCTCCCATGGTTGTCTAGCGCCTGTTGGTTAGCTCGTGTTTGGTTTGGGTGTTAGAGCCTGGCCCAGACTGTCATTCCTAGCTTGCCATGGTGTATGCTGTGGTTTTGCTTTCTGTTGGTTGTTTCACTTCATTTTGTCGTGCTTCCTCCTGCCCTGTGTTTTGATGGACTATGGACTGGATGTGATGTAACCTTACTGTGTATGTATGCCAGAGTGTTAAGCTGACTGTGGTGTTGATGGCTGTGTTCCAGCATAGTAGCCACTCCGTAAATGTGGGCATGTCGGTCTCGTGTGGACCTCAGAATTAGGATTTGTTTTTGTGTTATTTATTTTTTTTTTTTGGTCACTCTTTGCTGCTTTCTGTTTTGTTATTTCATTATCGGAAGCAAGGGCAACAATGTTGTGTTTATGAGAAATTGAAAGTAACAAGTCAAGGTCATGCCATAGGACAGAGAAGAGATCCGATATTAAAGGCTGTTTGGAGAGAGGGATTTACGATTAATGAAGCTGTTTATTATTGGAGGTACTTTCAAAGTAGTTAAATGTCAAGAAAATGTAAAGAATTTGAGAATTTCCAGCTAATATGGATGGTGCGCCCTTATGCAAAAGTGATAAGGTTGCAGCAAATATTTGGCAATGTTGTTGCTCTTGTTTTTCCTTTGCATGACAGTTGGAGCATGACGCTGAAATTAACAGTTGTTGTTTCTGTTCAGTTGTGTTTTGTATGATTCACATGGGGATCCCAGGTCTTGATTAGCTCAGTCCTGGGTAGAAAGATGGCCAGAGAGGGGGAGAGCTGGTTTGTGAAAGGCAAAGTCAAATGATTTCATTTTAGAATGTACGTTTTATTTTGGCTTTACAGTTGAATAGCAATTTGTCTAAGATAGCTTCAAAGCATGAAAAGGTTGTGGATGCCTTAAGACTTGATGTGACAGAAGCTGTGTATATATCAACATGGATAGCAGCAGAGAATGTCTGCATAGCGTCCATAAGCTGGCATGATTTCCCCCCAACCCTGGCCATCTTTGTCCCTGTGCAGAGCTGGCAAGAGACCTGGTACTCCAGTTTGGCATGTCTACGTGACAAGTTACTCAGTTCTGTTTTTTTGTTTGTTTTTCTCTTCCCTCGCCCGTATTCCCCTCTCCCTTCCAAATCATGAAATACCCCCTCTCCCCACTTCATGGCCTCTTGGGTGTCCTCCCCTCCATCACTCGGACTCTGATCTCGTAACGGGTTTGCTGTGTGAACTCCTGTGTGCTGTACTGATATTTGCTGCGCACGCTCTTTGATCTCATCCGCTGTGCCACATGGTTTACGACCTCAACAAAACGGACTGGCTCCCTCCATTTGACCTGCGTGATACTGGTTCACTTCGCTTGCATTGAATGCTGCGATGAGCAGGAAGCAAAAGTACTTCTTCCGAGGCAACTTGGACTGGGATGAGAAAAGTTCAGCAGGGAGATACGTGAGGGATACGTGCAAGCCGCTGAGGGTAAGCCCTGAGCTTCAGCTTTCTCCTTCCACAGCTCGTCTTTCCCACCTTGTTGGAGGTCAGAGGTCATCTACAGCATCAGCGTTTGAGGCACCAGATACATAGATCAAAACAGGGAAATTAGGGCATAAACAGGAAATGTTGTTACAGACAGTGGGGCTGTTAGCTTGGTGTTTGTCCCTTTGTCTTTAATAGGAGCAAGTGGGGTAGTTTGTTTTAAGTATTCTCATATGGGGGACGGGCTTGTCTTTTCTTCTACTACAATGATTGAAAGAGCTGAATGCAGAGCACATATGCCCGTTGCTAGACATGTGCTCTCCTAGACTAAACATTCTTGTGTGACTATTCTGTGTTGTTGCTGAAATGTTTGGAGATCTACACCACTGGCAAAGCAACTCCAACGCAACAGGTAGGTAAGGGAAGAATATTGGCTGAACCTTTCCTGTAAATGTGAGCGACACTTTTGGGCTCGTAAACCCCGTCTCCCTCCTCCTCTTCTCCTTCACCCGACCTCAAAGAGGCCATCATGATTCTGAGAACAGCATTGAATAAATAGTACAGTGAAGATCAGTGCTGTGTGGTGAATTAAAGTTGTCATTGCATCCCCTCAGTTTACAAGTGTCATATGTCTACTTTTCACAAAATCTGAGTTAAACCCATCAAAGGCCTTCCATAGGCCATTACTACATGTCTTTGTTTTTTCAAGACCATCAGTTCACTTTAAGTATGAAAATTCCAATACTCATTTGTCTACGTCCACAATAATACATGTACCAAAATTTCTTTGAAACGCGATTTCTCAAAACTGAGTGGACATACGACAGTTGAAAACTGAGGTGACGATTGGACAGTGCTATCCATGGGCTGAAAGAAAACTTGTGATCCATATGGATTCATGAATTCATGAACTGACTCCCACGACTCATTCCTATCTTCTGTGTGTGGCATGAAAGCAGAAACTTCTAACGCTTCATTGTGTGAGCATGCAAACAGTAGTGTTATTGATTTTCATGTGTTGTTGTATCCCCGATCTCCTCTCTTGTAGTTGAAATTACTAGTTGTTTTGAAATATTGTTTGTATTGAAAACAGTACTTTCTATTTTTGGTAAGACCATAAGAAATACAATCATTGTAATAATGTGATAGAGAGTTGAGTTTAAAGAACAGTACATTTTTGTCTGTAATGTCTATCTTCATCATTCCCTAAAATGCCAAATGTTTGCTTACTTCTCTGGTAATAATGTATTTGATTTAATTTTATAGTTGTACTGAAATATTTTATCTGCAATGATTGTGTAAAGACTGGTTATTTCTTGACAAGAATTTTGCAGCGGAAAGTTAACGAATTTTTTTTTTCTTTCTTTTTTATCTCCTCCCTGCATCTTGGTCCGTGATTTATTTTGACAAGTGTTGCATCATGGTACTTGCTTGATACCCATGTTCATTAGTTATTTTTGTACTATCTGTATACTTTTGATGTAAGTAAATTTAAATATGTCTTTTCAAAATTATCGTAATTCCCAGACATAAGTGAACGTATGTAAATTTTTTTTTTAAATAATGGTTATGACAATTTTTCACTCCAGTTTGTCTGAAAACTGATAGACTGATGAAACGGAAGTGTAGAATAGAAACAAGTAGAAATAGTTTAAAACGAACAAGATTTGTGTGGTCTTTGTTCTTTGTCATGTATGTCATATTTTTCTCATGAGGATTCGCCTTAGGTTAAGCAATTTTGGTTCTCTCAATTGTTGTTACGGTAATAAGTGAGTGACTTCTTTTTCAGGTCACCAAATGTTTTTTATGTTGAAAAACGACTAGGTGTAGATTTTTAAAAATCTACTTCGGTTCAAGCTTAAAGTTGAAAACTCGTTTTCGAAAGACACTTTTTTTTTCCTTCGCCATTGATAATATGCAGTGTAACCTCCCTCTCTCCTCAGCACTATCTGAGAGACAAAGGACAGGACCATGTTCAGATCTTAGAAATTATTGAGCAAATGTTGGAATATTCCCCTGAACAGCGTGTTACACTGAAAGAAGCCCTCCGACACTCGTTCTTTGAGTCCATGAGACACAAAGTGCGAGAGAATGAGCTCATGAGCATGCCTCGAGAGCCTGAAGTTACTAATACCAGTGCCTCCTCTACTAACACGAATGAGCCTGAGAAGAATGCAGTGGTGGATGGTGTATCCTCTGTCACTAACTCCGCCGCAGGGGATAGGGCAGGCTTGGGGTTTTCGGGGGAGGGGGGGCGGGCAGGCGCCGGTCCAAAAGCAGAAGCCGCGGAGAAAGCGGACAAGAGCAGCACAAAGAAGAACCAGGACGAGGATGGGGCATCTTCTGGCCTTGCTGCTGCTGAGGTGAAGAGGAGGAAGTTCACCAACATGGGTCGGCACCACACCATGGAGGACCCCACGGACATGAGCAGCTTTGCCCAGCTCAAGAACACCCTGGAGTCCATCAATGGCAGGCAGGCCAAAGCCAAAGCAGAAGAAGCTGCAGCCGCTCCTGAGCCTGCACCTGAGAAGTCCTCAATTGTGAGTCGCCGACGGGCAGCCCGGCTGGAGGCCATGAAGCAAGCCAAGAGCCTGGACTTTGATCAGCTGGGGAGCGGGCACCATTCCTTGGAGTTCGAGCCGGAGGAGATTCCCAAGAGCATCCTGGACCGGCCCATCCCCAGGCAGAGGACGGAATCGAAGGGTGAGGCCCCCGTCACGGCCAGGAGGCGCCGTCGTGAGAACAAGCAGGCACAGAAGACACCTCCATTAGGTCAGCAACAGAAGCCTTCCGAGAGCTCTTTCGATGATGATGTTTTCGGTGACGAGTTTGTCTCTGGGAAGGTGGGTGAGGTGGCTGTTTCCATGCTGAACCCTTCAGCGACGGAGTTTGTGCCCAAGTTGTCAGGCTCGCAGCAACAGGAAGAGAAAGAAAAGGAGGCCAGGCGAGCGGAAAAGTTGAAGCAGCAACAGGTGCCGTTGTCGCTGCCTGACATGAAGTTCCCGCTGAGGGTGCAGAAGGAACGAACCACCCAGGAGACGCAGACCCTGCACCCCAGTGTCACACGCATCTTCATGGAGAAGAGCACGCAGACACCAGAGAACTTCTACCCACCCATTCCTACTCAGGACAAAGCCATTGATGCCAATCAGTTCTCTGACAGTACAACCTCGGTTACCAGCACCTGGTCTTTTGACTCGGTTGCTGACCTCAGCCTTGACCTTGATGACCCTGTGGAGGTGTTCAATCCGGATGTCTCGACAGCAGCGACCTCCATCACTCCAGTACCTGCTGGGGAGGAGAAAGCCCCTCAGGGCGAGGTGGTGGAGGCTGCCGCTGACAAGTCTGTGAGTGAGGGGGTGGCGGTGAGTCGAGTTTTCCCAGCACCTGTCAGCTTTTCGGCTCAAATTCTGCCCTCGCCGCCTCCCCCGTCCACCCCTAAGGTGCCTCACCAGATGTCGCTAGACTCGGTCCCTACCCCCAAGTTGACGCCCAGCCCCCAGGTGGCCAAGCAGGTCAGCCTGGATTCTGCCGGACAAGGGAACTTCATCATCTTGGAGAGTCCCGTAGTGACGCTGCCTTTGCCCAGAGCTCCTCCCCCCATCCGTGCTCCCCCAGGGAATAATGTGCAGGCTAAAGTGATCCTAGCCCAGCCCGCGGTGACCCCAGGGGGAGCTGGACCACAAAGCCCCAAAATGGCAGCGGCATCGCCAATGATACAAAAAGCCCAGGCCTCTGTTGTCCTCAAGACCGCCCCTCAAGGTCAGCCACCGCCCAGCCCAGCTAGCCCCAGTCAGGGTCAAGGTCAGGCTTGGGTAGGGGTCCAGGGGGTAGAAGCGGGCAGTGAAGTCACGCTGCCCAAGCTGGAAAAGGCAAGGGCACGTCGAAGGCGCAGGATGGACCGGAAGAAAAAGTCCGACGGGGATGGGTCGAGCCAGGAGGTGCAGAATGAGAATGTCCCGGTAGCCAACGTCCAGGCAGGAGGGACGCCCCTGGCCAGTCCAGGCCTCCCTCCAGGGGGCAAGGTGGAAGGAAAAAAAAAAGCATCCCAGCTAAACAATGTGAGTGCCTGTGAAAACGTGCCCAGTTCTGTGTCGGAGGCCTCGCCCAAGACAGGAGATGCGCCCAGAAAGTTTAGTATGGACAGTGTTGGATCGGATGTCTTTGTCTTGGCCTCGGATAACCTGGAGAATGATAGATGATTGTACAGCGGCCACTGCTTTTGGTGTCGTAGCAGATTAGACCTAACACACTTAACATCCATCTGTAGCTGTGTTACCTCATCAGGTTTGAAATACAGAGGAGTCTTTCTTTGCACCGCCCTTCCCCCAAGATGGAAGGGCTTTCACTGTATATATAGACTCATGGGATTTATGTGTGGAAACAAAAGTATGCCATTTTTTTGTTTTGTCTTTATTTTTTTTTTACTAGGAAGTGTGTGATCTTTTAACTCCAGCATTATAAAAATGAAGCTTTTTTCCCCCCTGCTCAAGTGCAAGGACTTGTAACTGTAGCCTAAAGATCTGCTTAAATGCTTGAAAACAGTCATGTTTTTGTTTTATTTTTTGTTTTTTTATCCGCTGCTGCGCTTTTGTAAAAAGTTGACCAAGAATTTCTTTTGCACAAGTATAAAGTTTTTGTAAAGAGAACCTTAAAATTAATATCATTTCAGTTGTCACTGCACATTCACACAGAAGCTCATGCTGATATTTATCTGACAGATTAGTGTTAGTTTTGTCACTGGTCTCTTCTAATTTTTGTTTGATATTCAAGCAAAGGTTTCACAATTGGAGTTATTTATTTATTTGAATGCTTGATCAACATTGTACACTGCAGGCTTCATTTAAAAAAAAAATCCTCTGTCTCACATTGTACTTCTCACTCTATATCTCAGCTTCCCCACAGGATGTGCAATACCTACTTAATCAGGGCAAAATGTGTGATTTTTTTTTTTTCATATTTGTGATATTCATAGTATTGTCATTGTTTGTATTTTTTTTTTTTTTTTTTTGAGATTTGAAGTGTGAGTGCGAAGCATTTGTGATCAACGTCAGGTCATCTCTGTGATGCTTTTCATTTTCAAATATAAGCTGTTTAAAGAACAGGGAAAGAAGCAAGTTATTGAAAGGAATTAATTCATCAGCTGTATTGAACACCATGAGAAAAGATGATAATAAAGAGGCCTTGTCTTCAAGAAGGTGCACCATTACTGAACTAAACCATGTTTCGTGAAAAATTCTACTGACTTACAACCGGAGCAGTGAGGAAGGAGAGAAAAGGAATAGGAAGATAAACAGTAACACCTCCTGAAACTAAGAAAAATGGAATTTTCGTGGATTGGAATTCAATGTTTTCTGGATCCAAGGCTTTGGATGTGTCGGATCTTCGTCTTCAATGTGTGATTTGTATCATTTTGATGATATTTTTTCTGGGTTTTTTCTTTATTGAGCAAGCTAATTACCTTTCGTGTGCTTGAGTCATTACGAAGTGCTAGTTGAAAAGGGCAGAGTCGGAAAGTCTGGCCTGTAGAAACAACTTTAATATCTAACAGAACAGCCAAAGCATGTGGCACTTGGCATGAGAGATTGCCACTATTTCTTTTCTTTTGTGTGTGCCTCTCTCTCTCTCTCTTTGTTGTTTCATTTTTCTCATGTCGGAGTCGGCTTCTGTTGGTTCAGTTTTACTTCCCCTTCCCAAAACCTGTCGCCCAACAATGGGGAGAAAACTAAGGCAAAAACATAAGAAATACAACAAAGTAGAAGGCGGCTTCTTTCAAATAAAATATTAAGCTTATTAGATTGTAACTAGCGTTGCCTCCCCCTGAAAAATGCTGGCATTAAGCTAAGAGTATCTTTCCTGGGTGGTCGCCGGGGCTTGTGATCTTGAATGGACAGGTGAGTACACGCTTCTGTCGTGTGGCTGTGTTGTCTGTGTGCGTATGTGTGTGTTTGAACGATGGTCTTGTGGTCACACCCATGTCCGTTGTACACACCTTCACCAAACACTGATTCTGACATTGGACATTTGAGCATTGTGTTGTGTTCACTGCCTCTCAAGTGGAACATCTGCATGAGGTTATGACCGAGAGCTTTTTTATTTTTTTTTTATACAGTAATTTTTTTTCAAAGACATTTTTCAGGTTTCAAAACATAATTTGCGATATCGATGAGTAATATCATGGTTTACATAGTCTAGTCTAAAAAAAAGAATTTTTTTTTTCAAGTCATTTATGCGCAAATTTGTTTAAGAGCTGAAGATGTTGGCCACTGAGGCAAGGCTCGAGGCCCGTGACTGCAGCTTCAGCGCTTAATGTCCAAGAGTCACCTTGTATGTGTTTGCCTCCTCCCTCCACATGCAGTCTGGTTTGCAGCAGGAGAACCAATGTTTTTCTTGACTCTTGCTTTGCCTGCCTTTTGCGCAGTAGAATGCTTGTGCACAATTCCACAAATAGAGATGGGACCAATTCACTAATTCACAGAGATAAACGTCTCATACAGACCATGTTTATTGAATAAAGATTTGGGAGTTTTGACTAGTTTCACTTCCCAACTGGATATCAGTTGACTGGACATATCAAGCAGAAGTGCGGCCTGTGACTACCCAAGCTAGGATGGTTGTATATTTTTAGTACAATCACAATTTCTGAACGAAATGCAGGCCTTATGGCATGATGTGCTTGAACAGCGCAGCCTGAAGAAATTAAACAGTACAACATTATCTTGTATAGATCATTGAATAGATTAGTTATTCACCAACCCGAGATCTTGTGATCTTTTTTTTGTCTTAAAAATGCCAAAACAAGACTCAGTTGTTGGCAGTGAGTAACTGCATTGACTGTGACAGTGATAGATATTCTTACTTGAAGCTGGTCACAGTGAAATGCTTGTTGTCTGTGTCTGACACACAAACTTTCTTCAGCTTTGTGGACTGACATCAAGAACAGGAAACGTGAAGTCTGGCTGTATAGAGATAACAAGAGTTGATTTGAGGAAACTGGATGAGAACAAGCTAGCCTCACTATTTAAAGTTCATGTCCTGAATCCAGCTAAGACACTTTTGTCAAGAACAAATAATGTTGAATGATGAGTTACTGGAAACGATTATGTGCTAGTTTCTTTTTTAACTTTGGTGTCACACCATGCACCCAAAATGTTAATGCTAAAAAAAAAAAAATGAATCCTAAACTACTTTTTCGTGTCAGAAATATTTGTTGGGATTTTTTGTCACAATTGCGAAAAGTGACAGATGTGATAAGATACATGATGTGAATTGTGCATGGATAGTCTTTGATTTTTCCTGTTGGTTTAAAATAACAAATGTTATTTTGTGTACATGAAACTGTTGTTGCTTGTAGATATAATGCTTGTAGTTTTATGTACATATTGATAACCAATATGAATGTTGGCATAAATAAGTTTTGCATGAATACAGTTACAGATGAGGTCTGAATCCTGGCGTTTTTGACCATGCATCTTCTCTTCTCCCCAGCATACCTCTGTATCTGCCTGTCTTTCTTTCTTTCTCTCTTTCTCTGTCTCTCCCTCTTTCTCTCTGTCTCTCTGTCTCTCTCTCCCTCTCTCTCTCTCTCTCTCTCTCTCTCTCTCTCTCTCTCTCTCTCTCTCTCTCTCTCTCTCT
>JBDFRD010062301.1:0-14300 GCA_039654405.1 Bullina lineata | reverse complement strand
TCTCTCTCTCTCTCTCTCTCTCTCTCTCTCTCTCTCTCTCTCTCTCTCTCTCTCTCTCTCTCTCTCTCACTTCTTTTTTTTCTATTTCTAATCGTTTCACTTTGAAATTACGACAAGCGAAATGACGTTTAGGTAAACAAATAAACAAAAAAACGAGACTCCCCCCGAGCTAACACGCGATTGCGCCTTGGCCCAAGCAACGGACGCAAGAGGCACGAAAAAAAAACCACTAAAGGGGCCACGCCGCGCTGTCTCCCGAGCTAGCCTAGGCCCTAAGCTGCCTTGCCTTGGCCTCGGCCGATCAGAGTCAGTCAGATAAGCAGATAAAAACAATGCGAAATCCAAACCCCGCATCGTAGAATGAAAGGCCTAGTTTTGTTTTTATTGTCAAATAATTAATTAATTATTGACAGGTCAATTAATTGAATTGTCCCCCAAATACTTGCGAAAATGAGTGACTGATCGGCCCGTTTCGGGCTTTCTGAGACGGCCCGAGCCCGCATGACCCTGATCGGGCCAATCGATCTCGGGCCGGGCTTTTTCACGGGCCTGGCAATAACACACCGTCCTATTTCCGATCATTACCGCCACATTAACGTTATCAGTAAAAACAAACACCAGCAGCATCGTGCGCAAAGTTAGCAGATAACGCTAGATCTAGAAATAAGAAATGCATTCAACGTGCGTTCCCAATAATATTAGGACTTATTGATCATGTGGGCAGACTAGATCTAGAATCTAGATCTACCAGACAACAAAACTGAAAATGAAAGCGGAAGCACGTTTGAAATTTAGGTCACGATTCTAGGAAAAGTGTCGACCGGCTCATACCAGTTCAGTTCGCTGTGGCGATTCAAGCTAGATCTAGATATAGACAGATTCAGTCATACAAACTTTACAGATTGACAGTGAAGATGGCCGTTCACAAGAAACTGTTCATGCTCGAACTGGTTACGAAAGTGCTTGAGTTCTGTGAATGAAATCAAGGTTTGAAACAAAACTCTTCGTTGAAGGGACACGTTGTTAAGGTAAGTTAATAGATTCTAGTAAAGCCTGCATCTGTCTTGCGGCGAATTGTACACTGTTTATGGTCGTCTCCAAAACAATACACGAATTATTTGGTATTGTCATATATAAGAGATTGCGTGAAAGTTCTTATAGTGACACTGTGTCCGTAAGATTCGCAGTTCTCGAGCGCCGCGAAAACAGAGCATGCTTTATTTTGTAGCCTCTCACTCGTGTTCTAAGCCAGAAAGAATGGCGAAGTTGCTTCCGTTTTAAAAATATCACAGTGGGAATCGGAAATACAAAAAAATAACATCAACAAATTGCAATTTTTAAGAAAAATGGATGGACGGCATGCTTGAAATGAGGGTGTCGAATTACGGCAAGGGCGCGAGGAAACCTGGAAATATGCGTATTTTGTACGTTTTTACAAAGGTGTTTTAGAATCTACATGTAATTATTAATGAAAAATCGAAAAATGCCATACCGTCTTCTCCCCCTATCTTCCACTTGGCCTAGATCTAGGCTCATTGAATTCAGAAGAATTCATTAAGCGTGTTTTGTTTAATTCTGAAGTAGGTTGTCGTCCTCCCGCAGTCAGGGAAATAAGTGATGATATTCACAATAGAATGCTTTTCTCGCAATAAATGATTGCACACAAGTTCTTCGAAATCTTTCTTTCTTCTCCTCCACCACACCATAAAGCTAGATCTACCTTCTGTCTTCGTGTCAGCGCCATCTTGTTTTGTAGCCGCACCTCACACCGTTGCACTATAATAATGTTTTTGCGGCGCTACTCTGCAGTGAAACGGGCGCCGTGAAAGACACAGTTTCACTATAACTAAGGGTTTGTTCACACCAAACTAATGACATCGGACGACCCATCACGGCCGAGCGACATCGGTACAAAAATTCTCTAAATCATATGATCGTGTTCACACCAAACTGACGACATCGGCCGAGTAATTTTCTCTCGGCCGTCCGATTTTTAACTTTTAGTGCTGCAATAAAATTTCAGCGACACTCGGCCTAGACAACAGGAAGCGATTGTTTTTCTTTGATCTCGCGTACGCCGAGCCGCTAGGCTGATGACGTCTATAAATAGCACAGGCGGGGTGCATGAAGCAAACATTTTGCAAACATTGTTTTTCTTCAAATGTTAGAGTCTATTTTTGAGCACATATTTGAATTCGGCGACCCAAAATTAAGTTTGGGCGCGAAACCTAGGCGTTTTATCGCCTTTTAGAGAATTTTAAATATTTTTTTTATTCTTCCTCACCTCCCTCTTTGCAGATGTATGGGGATACCAAATGAAGTAAAGTGTTGAAGGTTTTTGGCTTTATTTGTATGTATGCTGCACATTTTTCAACATCTGAAAGGACTTGAGGAAGTAACTAGCGGTTTTCAACAAACTCACGTGATCAGCCCAATATCTACTACTTCTCTTTTTAGCTCTCTGTTTCAATCATAACGAAAGCATCAGTTTGCTCCTAGCATCCATATAATATTCATTTAGTCGGGTGACCGACACTTTTGGTGTGAATAGAATACTCGGCCGTTGTCGCCCGGCTGTGATCGGTCGTCCGATGTCGTTAGTTTGGTGTGAATGCGCTGTAAGAACACGGTCATCGTGTCTCCTGAGGGGTGGGTTCTTAGGCGGAGACCACTGTAGCCATTAAGTATGCAATTCAAATTTATAATCTTTGATTCTCATGATAAACAAGAAGGGGAAGTTCTAACTAAAATTCAATTTTGAAAGAAATTTCACAAGTAGTCAAATAGACAAAGGCTAAATCAAACAAGTTGGAGCGTTTGATATTCAACATATGTTGTTATTGTTTTTGTTTTGTTCAGATAGCTTTTAAACCCTTTCTTTACCGATGTGTTGATGTTGTTGGGCTCCGTTATTTTCTCCACACAGGATCAACGCATCTTCAGTTACTCTGATCAGTGTGTGTGTGTTTTTTCATTTCAACAGTTGATGCTGCTCTATTCATTATCAAATTCTGGATTTCTCCAGCTCACATTTGCAGTGACATGTTTACATTCATGAGGAACTTCAAAGGAATGTTATGTCACTGGTCGACTTTAGTCTGTGAAGTGAAGGTGGAAGAGAAAGGGTTGAGACAAACAAAAGGGGGAAAACGGGCTGCAAAAAAGGGTGACATCCTTAATCCTTACTAATCTGTGATCTAATCATCCAAATTTGATACCTGCACAAATTCACCTAAAAACGAACCCTAAAATGTGTGGGGCAGGATTTTGTCTAATTGACAGCCTCTGGCTAAGCCAGGACGCTTCCACACAATCCCGTCTGTTTTTGTTTCTTCTGTGACCAGCCAAGGATTATTTTCTAAATTTCTGCGAAAAATGTCCTCTGAGATCTAAGAAGGCTTTTGTAATCCCTTTACATACAGTGTAAATAAGGGGGTGATTGGCTGGCCAGCAAATCCACGTAGTAAAATGGTGTGAATTCCACAATGGCATGGCTCAAGAAGATGGGGTGTAATGGGTTGTAAATGTAGTTATAAACTCCCCTCCCCCAACTCCCCCTTCGCTGTATTCTTCAAGGATGGTTTTTTAATCAGACTAACTTATGACTAAATAGTAAGACTGATGTCCCTTGAAGTTTTTGCAAAATTTAAATCTAATAAATTTTGTTAGCAAAGATGCTATAGACCTGAAAATAATACCAAAGTTTGTATGATAAAACTATATTTATAAAGAAACATACGGCATTGTCAACAAAACCATAATAAGAATTGCTGTGAAGCATTGAAAAAGGCATGACTGCAGTAAAGTCTTCTTTGAAACACATCCTTAGTGACCGGCACGGATGGGCTATCTCTGAGGAAGTCTTTCTCACAGAAGAGCCTAAAACCTTGCCCAATAGATTTGGCCAAATTTTTGGTGTCAAGATTTTATAAATTTCTCTTGCTTTAATCTTTACACTATTAATGGATATGATGTATTTCTCTTTCCTTTGCCGCAATGTAAAAAGTAAGGTTTATAACTTTTTTGTAGTTTGCCCATTTGTGCCCAACACTATCAAAATGGCTCAAAAGTACAACTCACATTGCATTTGCCATTTAAATTTAAGCAATCATAAATGTATCTAAGGATACAAACTTGTGTACATAAATGTATGCATACAAATGTAGGCAGTTGTGCGTAACATCATGAAAAGTCTATACTGTTACTTTTTCATTACATTTGTGTGTAGTTGAACATGGTGAGTTAGTATTCCTATCCGTTTCATCCATGGTCGAGATCTAAATCTTTAAAATGAAATCAGAAATGTTGAAATTTATGGCAATAAGAATTTTACAGTAATGACAGTGGTATAAAAATGTTACCTGCTCCAAACATTCGTAAGTATGTTCGTCATGCAGAAGAAGTATCATATATTGTATATTATATCCGTAAGGGGGGATTACTTTTAAGTTTCCATCATAATTTACTGTCTTTTGCAGCCAGCTATCTATTGCGTTTTTGTCAGAAGGCATACATTGCCATAACTAAACAAGATCTACCTAAATGTCTGCAGTGTAACATGACTGAACAGTAGTAAATATATTTATAATAGTGTTATTAATTTTCTTCAGTTTATTTTGTCTTTATCCCCTCCGAGGATTATTGTGCAGACATCATGTTTCTATTTCGCTGAAAGATTATCCTTCCAACCTTCCTCAATACCTGAATTATGTATGAAACAGACCAGTCCCCCTCCTTTTTTTTAAGATTAAATGTTATTTTTTATGTCAGAGCAAAATTAATGTTATAGTTTCTGGAGCAAAGCTTGTAGCATATCTATCATTTTTTCAGGGCGATGAAATTTTAAGGGAAATAACTCAAGAATACTTAACATCAGTTACAGCTATTTTTCTTATTATTTATAACCTCCCTTGTGTAAGGTGTGGGTTTTTTTGTGGGGGGGGGGGGGGGGGGGGGGACGCATTTTTATTTTTATTGTGTTCCGTAATATGTTTATTTCAGAATAAGATATGACTCATTTTTTAGTACCTTTGTAATTAATTTATTTATAATGCCAAGTGAAAGAAGATTCTTGCATTTCAAGTTGTTTTTTTCACAAATGTTTCAGTTTAATACATCATTAATGTGTTGTGTGCCCTCCCCCTCATATATTACTTTGTGCCAGCACGAACACACACACACATCCATACACAAATACCCTCCCTTGTAAACGCATATATAAATACTTTCAAGTAAGATTAAACAGATCCCTTTGATCACTTAATTATATAAAATGCAGTGAAGTACCAAAAACAGGGATTTTCTAAATTATTGTGGTTTTTACACTCAAAGCATTTCTGTCTCTTTGGCTCTTGCTAATTAAAGCAGAAACATCCTTGTTTCTTGAAATCGCTGTTGAAGTCTTTACCAATATTGTTTTTTATCCAAGACTAATTTCATTTTCATTTAATAATATTATTATTTCAATGTATGTGTTTTCTGATTCTGCTTTGCCTTCTGTGAAATTATATCTCAGTGTCAAGAAACCAAACATTTTGGCTTTGACAACTACAAAGACTAAATTTTATAAATCTTAGATGATTATTCACACTTATTGGAAGTATATTAATCATTTGTCAAAACATCATTGATGAGTGAATGAACATAGTATGCAATGTCCAAAGCAATGATTGATGGTGGCCGAACAGTTAGAGCACATCACTCTTTAAAATTCAAGGGTCCAGAGTTTGAATTCGGGAGATAACTGTGTTGTATCCTTGGGAAAGACACTTTACACCATTTTTCCTCTCCCTACACCCAGGTGCGAATTGGGTACCGGGAGATTCTACTGGGGAAGTAAACCTAAGACAGACTAGCATCCTGTCTAGGAGATGAAGTTAGTTCATCAGTTTTGCTTCACGCTACAGAAACTGGAATAAGCTCCGGCTTTATGGGCCTCATGGCCTTGAAAGAACTTTTACTTTAAAGCAAGGATAGGTAGATGGTTATAATAGGACCTGTCGCTCGAGGATCGGGCTCTACAGCCACAGCCGGCGCTGCAGTTCCACAACAGACTGACTCTATGGCGCAGAACTCCATTGTCTCCCGAGACAGACGGATGCCAACAACAAAGTACCCAACATGCACAATATTAAGTTTCAAGAAGAATGTCTGTACATCTTTATAAAAACAATTTTGTTGATTTTTTAATCCCTTTAATCAATTTTTCTTTTTGCTTTCAGTGGAATGCTGTCGCGCTGTGGGCGTGGGGTAAGTTTAAAAAAATATTATTTACTTGAAAACTAAATTCTGTTGTTGAAATTTATTCTTATTTCCTTTTGTCCTGTGTATCCGAATTTTTTTTTATTATTATTTTCTTGTGTCTGATGAGCCTCTGAAGTCAATCAAACACAAACTGAACTGCGTTCCTGGGTTTGTAGACAGCTACTGAGATGGTTTAAATTATGCAAATTAATTTGTTTTATAACCAGTGAATTCTTGTCATGAATGAGTCGATGTAAAGTTCTCAACCAACAGCTTTGTTTTATTCCGTTTTTGTTTTGTTTTTTTTCCAGATATTGTCGTAGACAACTGTGCCATTTGCCGAAATCACATCATGGATCTCTGTAAGTCTCTTTGTTATAAAGCTTTGTATTAGGAAGGTGGCATGGTGGCTGAATGGTTAGAGCGTTGGACTCCTAATTCAAGGGTCCAGAGCTTGAATCCGGGAGGTGACCGTCTTGTGTCCTTGGGAAAGACACTTTACATCAATTTTCCTCTCCCCACCCAGGTGTGACTTGGGTACTGGTAGATTCTGCTGGGGAATAAACCTACGACAGACTTACATCCTGTCTAGGAGAAGATGTAAAAATCATCTGTTCCACTTCACGCTACCGAAACTGGGATAAGCTCCACCTTCAGCTCTATGGGCCTCATTGGCCATGAAGGAACTTACTTTGTATCAAGAATGTGGTGGATTATAACACATATTTTGTTCTGGGGAGGGAGAAAATAAAAACAGAAAAGTAAAGGGGGTGGGTTAAGGGAGGAGGGGCAGTTATTCTAATCTCTGCATTGTCTGACATGAATTCATCTCCTGCCAGCTCACCTGGAAAAGGCTGGTGTATGCAAGCATGTACTGGCTGAAACAAAAATGCAGACCAAAATGATACACGCCTAATGTTTGAGTTTGCTTTGAATCTGCATCATTGTATAAACAGAACAAACAAAATGTTGCAAGTCGACACATTGTCGGGAGAATGGTGGTAGGTGAGAACAAATGGATCAGCTGTGCCCAATATGAAGATCAACATGGACTGTTAAATCGCATAGGTAGTGCGGGTATGTCGCATAGTATTAAAAAAACAGCCTGTGATTTTCATAAGTAAATATGTTATGTAAAGTATTTTTATTGGCATGGAGGTAGATTGTTTCAACTTGGTAATGTAAAACGTGGCCCACATGCCAACAATTGTGTAGGCACCCCTAAAATACATGGTAGGTTTACTTGTGATGTATTTTCACTGCTGACCAAGTCGACACGATAAAAAATGGGTAACTCTTGTAGGTTTAGCTATGTACTGTGTAGGATCTATTGTTGGGGCAGTGAGGGTTATGCCTTAAATAGAGAAATCATGCATTCATAATAAATGTACTTGTTGGTAATTTAAAGCTAAGGATAAAGTCATAAGGAGCAAAATCGAAAAGTGTAATTGATGAATAATATGAAATTCATAGTGTGACAGTACAGTGGTTTGAAGTGGTAAACACAAGAAAATGAAGCTATCCCTTAAAAATACACAAAGACAAACCAATGTTTGTTTCGAACAAGACAGAGAGAGGAGGAGGAAAACCAGTTTGTGCTATATTATACATGTAGTCACCAATGTTGAAAATTACGGCATGACTTGAAGAAGACACCCTGCAGACTGTTTATTCCACTGAACATTTTGGCATAAAGACATTGTGGGATAGGGAAATGAGTATTAAAAACAATTATTGTTTATTTTTTATATCAATCGGGGGACTACTCATTAACAATCAATGAAAAAATTAGGGCATGCTTTATGTTGCATGGTCGCTCTGTGGCCTATGGTTAGAGCATTGGACTCCTAATTCAAGGGTCCAGGGTTCGAATCCGGGAGGTCACCGTGTCCTTGGGAAAGATACTTTACACCAAATTTCCTCTCTCCACCCAGATGCGAATTGGGTACCGCCATATTCGCAGGGAAAGTAAACCTACGACAGACAAGCGTCCTGTTTAGGAGATGAAGTAAAACTCATCTGTTCCACTTCACGCTACCGAAACCGGGATAAGCTCCGGCTCTATGGGCCTCATCGGCCTTGAAGGAACTTACTTACTGATTGACCAGAGTAGTGGCTTAAACGAACTTCAAATTTTGCCCCCTTGGTAAAGATGGGAATGGCAAGGGATGTAAACCATAACTGAGATACCATCAAGAGACCGCTAGTAGTGTCAGTCCACCCATGAATTGAAGTAAATAAGATGAATAATATAAGAAGTAATTTAGAAGACATAAAAAACATATGACATGTCATGAAATTGAAAATCTTTAAACAATTATAACCAATAAATACAAGACAATAACAAGACAATACATTCAAATCAGAAGTCAACAAGGATATGAGAAAATTGTATAAGAACACTCTAGACACAGACTTAACAGATGTAAAATACAAAGTTAAAGAGCTATCCCCCAAAATACGAAGACTAAGCAACACTCGACATCATTGTCTTCATGGGTTGAAACAACAGGCAAGTGCTACCCAATTTTTCGGGACAGCTTTTTAAGTTTGCCTTTATCACTTTGCATTTTTATAGCTTTTTAAGTTTGTATTTATCACTTTGTATTTTTATAGTTTGTATTTATCACTTCATAATTTTTCAGCTTCCCTGTAGCCTTTATCCATTTTTTAACTGATGTAACGTACAATGAATAATAAGAACACAAACAGAGCAGGATTACTGGTTACTACTTGGCAAGAAAACACTGACTTTGATCACAAGCAGGTCCCCGCCAGCCTGGAGAGCACATGCATTCCCCTGTCTCCGGGTCACACTCGGCGCTGTTCTGACAGTTGCATCTGCTCTTGCAGTTCTCACCAAATGTTCCAGGTGGGCAAGCTGAAAGTCATATGGAACACTATGAATCATTTTGGACTGTGTCTGACAAACTGTGCTGTATATTCGGTGGTTTGATTGTATGTTTGAAAGAATACAACGTGAAAGTTTTGGAGATAATGACCGTGGCTAAAAGGAAGGAAAATGGGAGTCAAAGACAAAGAAAAAAAATTCTGAAAATATTTTCTCTTAATATTGGGTGGCTATTCAAGATGAAGAAACAGGAACTTCAGAACAAGAACCTCACTTTAAGAATATGAAAACTATGATTTATATTTTGAAAAAGTTTCTAAAAAAATCCCTTAGAAAATTAATTAGGAACAATTATACAGATTGGCTTAAGAAAATGAAATTCATAATTGAATTAATGTCAATCACTCAACCTTATTAAAAATTGTATACGGCTTTTGAAACTATTTACAAAAACCCCCGCTGTAATATACTCTATGAATTGTAGGATACAGAATAGAAAATGGTATCATTTGTTTTTATTTTTATTTTGCTTACTGCAACATTTCTCCTTTTTCATAATTTTCCACAATTGCTTAATTAATGTAGGCTAAGTCAAATGAATACTTGTTTGTTTTTTTTTCTTTCAGTAGCTTTTTATTATCTCTTCCTTTTTTTTTTATTTCCTTTCTACAGCTCTTATTTAAATCCTTTTCTTCCTTTGTTGAACTACTCAAATACTTTTCCTTAACTTGTATTTGCTTGTTTGAGGTCTCTCTTAAAAGCAATAGGCCAATAGTGGATATTGTCATTTGCATGAAGATCTCAAATACCATTGACTTTACTTGACTTTAAACTTCTTACTGAGTGGATAATGTCCCAAAGCATTATATTGTGAAGTTCGTACCAAGATTCATCTTCACCTCTTATGAAAATTTAGTACATTTTATCAGTGGGATCATTGATGAACTCACCTCTGTCACAGATCTGACCAGTCCATCCCACCTTACAGGTACAGGTTCCATCCTGAGGGTCACAGTCTGCTCCATTCTCACACATGCAGCGCATCATGCACTGTGGGCCAAATCTGTTCTTGGGACATGCTGAGAACAAAAGGTCAAACAAGAATAATAATTAACTTTACCTAGCGGTTGAATGTTTGAGACATGGTCTTGCTTTATTTTTCCGACTTTGTTAAATAATTTTCAATAAATTATAGAGGGTTTCTTTTAATGTGATCAGTAACATAATATTTCGCAATATGCAATGTAATAACAATTTCAATAATAATAATAGTTTCATCTCAAGATTTAAACAATCTTACTCATAAGTTTTGCCTCAAGACATACAAAACAAGCACTATCTTGGATCACTTTTTTTTTATCTTTTGGTTGGTTGCTTTTTCTTCTAATTTCAAATTTCACCATTTTTGACAATTAGTTCTCTTTGATTTTCATGACAGATGGGTCCAGTTCAATCTAGACCCAGATAGGAATGTAGCATATGGAAGATCAGAAAGCAAAAATAACCTTATTCACAAAACGAAAACGTTAGGTAGAACATTTCCTTCTAAAATATCTCATTAATCTTACCTTCATGGCAATGTGGTCCATACCATCCATCCAGACAGAGGCACTCCCCAGTGACGCGGTCACAGGTAGCTCCATTCTCACAAACGCACTTGTTTTTACAGCTAATACCCCAACTGCCCTCAGGACAAACTAGAGGTAATAATAATAAAAATGGTAAGAATGCTTCCTCAATAAACACTCCTATCTAGATAACCTGATGTAACCTGCAACATTTGTTTTCTAGAATAATACAAAGTATTAAAAACATAGTTCTGTAGTTGCTTTCTTGGTGCATAGATTTTAACCTTGATCCCCATTACATAGCATGAATATTTTCTCTTAAAGTTTACACAAACAATTAGTGTGGAAAAAAAATAAAAAGATATCATCAGTTCTAATACCCCTTGCACACTTATATTCTCAATAAGCCTACACTATGTCATCTATATCAAGCAAATTAATAAAGACAACATAAATACGAGCAATTGTTTTGTTTTTTTAATGGGAAATTCAAGATTAATCTGTCTTTACATTTCTTACACTCAAAGTTTTTACACAAGAAATCTGCAGCATGCAGTTGTCAAATAAGCTTTGAATCAGAAACGAAAGTGAGTTTTTAATGTACTTCCTTTGCATGAGTATCATCACTTTGAAAAAAGGTATTCATTCTTAAAGTCATGACCGGGATATTATATTCATACAGTATAACATGTCTAAGATTTAGAAGCTTGACTCAAAACGGTGTTTGAGCCAAACATTTCATTGCCCAAAAACAATGGCTACAAATGCACAACATTGATAAAACCCAGACCCCAAAATAAATGAAAATATAGCAAACAATTCTTCTATCTTCTTTTTTGTACTTTTGGGCATTGGTGGTATTTTCATTTATTTATTTATCATTGAGATAGTCATCAATTAAAATTTCTTGCACCAAAAAAGAATATCACAACTTTATGTTCTTGATAACAATGTTTCTTTTTCTTTTTTTTTTTTTTTCTACAGAACTTTAACTGAACAGTATATAGATCTAGATACATTTGACTTTGACAATGTATCTTTAACTGAATTTTGTGTTACTTGAATCTTGACTGAGAATTGAAGTGAAGTGTAATCTTAGTCCGAAAGACAAAATAAAGAAATATTGCCATTCTTCAACAAAGTTATAAAAGGGGAGAATAGCTTCCTACACTCCAAAACAGACACACAGGGTTCGAGCCCCTGCTCACCAAACAACACAGGTGAGCCTACAACTACACCACAACCACCACCACACACCCCGGTGGTGCAACAAACTAAACAGGGTTCAAACCCTGGCCTACCAGCCAACAAAGACGCACATACAACCACACCACCACCACACCCCGGTAGGACCATATAAAAATCAGGGTTCAAGCCCCCGCCTACCGGCCAACAAAGACACACATACAACCACACCACCACACACCCCGGTAGTACCATATAAAAATCAGGGTTCAAGCCCCTGACCACCGACCAAACTGCCAGCAAATGGAAAGGCCAAATCACCCCTCCTGCCTACCCCACAACAACCGCCAATAACCCCGGTGTGGCAAAAAATAAAAGAGGGTTCACACCCCTTCCTGACAGCTCATAGGCTGCAAAACAGGCCTATGAGCTACGCTGAGGCCGCCAAAAACAGACACACAACAAACTAGACACGCATACAAACAGCACCACCACCGACTGCACCCACACCCACAACGCAAACTGGAGGGCAACCAAGTTGCCCTGAAATGCTTACCTACTCACATCAGAAGACAATGCTTGAGAAATATCTCGGCAACATAATAAAGATAAGAGGAAAACACACACACCCTCTTTGTCACGACCACAAAGCCAACCACAATCACAACAAAAGCAATACAAGGGCACCCCACAACCATCAAAATACCTCACAACATCACCATAAAAATTGAGGCAGACTGCTTCTACGGGGATGCCCTGCAGCCAAACACACACACAAAAAAACAAACAATCAGAACACCGACACCTACCGACAGAAAACACAGAAACAAAGAACACTACCAAAAAAGCAGACAATAAACAACCTGCGATAAAAAAAAAACAGAAGAAAAACAACCCACAAATGAAAAAGCAATAGAAAAACATAAAGCAAATAAAACCAGAAGAACACGACCAATTGCACCCTGGTGGAACACAAAGTGTGAAGAAGCACACAAAGAAACACTAACACTATTAAGAAAATACAGAAAAATGCGAACAAATGAACAACAACAATATAAAAAATCGAAAACAAAACTCACAAAAACAATCAGGACAGCCAAAGACACAGAATGGCGCATGTTCTGTCAAAAGCTCTACGACAAAACCCCAGCCTCACAAGTAAGACAACAACAAATAAAAAGAGGAAGCTACGCCACAAAAATACGAGCAATAACCAAACCTAAATTGGCCTCCACAGACCAAGACAAAGGTGAAATTATCGGCAAACAAAAATATAATACAAGCTCCAATAACAGTCTAGGCATAAAAGAAAACATGAAGGGCCCAGCTAAACCGAGAATTCCAAATACAAACTACTCAAACAAAACCGAGCAATACAATACACCCATAACCCCAGCAGAAGTCAGACACGCAATAATGGCAAACAAACTACAACTACAGGAGAAGACATCATTAGCTACAAAATAATGAAAGAACTACCAGAACATGGAATTCAGCAAATAACAAATCTTTATATACAAAAAAAAGAAGAAAACCCAACAGAAATGAGAGCCAAAACACTAGAACACATAGAAAAATACAGAAACGCAGACATAGAAATCTACACAGATGGCTCAAAGGACGGAGATAGAGTTAGCATAGGCAATTACTGCAAAAACACCCAAAACACCAGAATAACAGACAAATCCTCCATTTATACAGCAGAGGCAATAGCAATAATAACAGCCATGGAAACGATCCATAATACAAACTGCAAAACAGCACGAATCTACACGGACTCACTCTCAGTCTTACAATCCATCAAACACAACAACAAACAAGCTAGCAGACCAGACTTAAAAAACAAAATCCAAAAACAAAACACACAAATCCACAAACAAGGAAAAGACCAAGTGATAATATGGATACCATCACACATAGACATCATAGGAAATGAAAATGCTGACGCAGAAGCCAAAAAAGGACTAGCAAAACCAACACAAGCAGACACTGGACTAGGCAAAACTGACATCAAGTCAATACTCAAGAAAACACATAAAATACGGTGGATAAAACAAGCTTCCAAAACAAAACACGGGAAAAAGGCCACCAAAATATTTGGAGAACCTGCTGGGAAAAACAAAATGAAACTAAATTCTGAAGTCCCCCTGTACAGAAAATACTTAAGAGTAATTACAGGCGTTGCAAAAGATCAGTTTGCAGAACCATTCTGTGAAACATGCCAGAATAAAAACACAATCCAGCATTACCTACTAGAATGCAGCAAGTATAACAAAGAAAGAACAAAATTAAAAAAACACAATAGTAGACCTAGGAACAGACTTCACCCAAGACAACATCATTAAACATGTAGGACCAACCACCAAAGCACTTAAAACATATATTATTGAAACTAAAGCAGACTTTTGATGTGGGGGGGGGGGGGGGGGGGGGGGGGGGGGGGGGGGGGGGGG
>JBDFRD010062190.1:0-14302 GCA_039654405.1 Bullina lineata | reverse complement strand
GGTTTATTGATTCCAGGAGCTGGAAGGAAGTGTATGCTGTTTTCACCAACGCCACGTGAGTTTTGTCTTTCCCAAATCATTTGTGTGTTTTAGGAGCCTTCTTTCTTCCATTCTTTTTTTCCCTCTTTTTAGCTTTTAGCGTCCATTTATTTCATATGAAATCAAATCCACTTTAGTTTAGCTCAAGCCATCCATTCTTCTTCCTTATCCTCCCCCTTATTATTTTCCCACTATTTTCTTCTATTAATGTATAATTATTTTATTGCAGTACGATCATACTCATTTAATGTACACATTACAACAAAACTCTACGTGTAAGCGTCTTCAACCAGCTTGATTACAAAAAATTACATTCATAAATGTCATGCACATTTTTACGTGCAAGTCCAAATTTTTCGAAAATAAGACTATTGGCCAATTCTCTCGGAGCTTCCAAAATATACCCCCCAAACAGTCAGGTTCATCTGAAAGATAGAATTGAAGATTCCTTGGCAATTACTAACCATGCATTTTAGTCAGCCGTTATACAACTACGTCAAGTGCTCTGATTCACGATCTTACAAGTTACAGGTTACAAGACTTACATGTTTAAAGTTTCAAAAACAAATGCAGTCCCTGAACTGAATATTTATCACTGGGAAATAAAAATCGCCGTAAAAATATTATATGTTTTATGTGGGACATAAATTCTTGATGAAAAAATAATGCAATGAAAACACAATCTTCTGTTATACACACAGCTGGGCCTGTCTCAAGTAAATTTTGTCTCATCGACATTATGTTTTACAAAAACAAAAACAAATCATACCAACGAAAATTTCCTTATGCTTTTAACAGAGTGGCCGTGTCCGAATGCTTTAAACAGAGTGGCCATGTCCTAATGCTTTAAACAGAATGGCCATGTCCTAATGCTTTTAACAGAGTGGCCATGTCCTAATGCTTTTAACAGAGTGGCCATGTCCCAATGCTTTAAACAGAGTGGCCATGTCCTAATGCTTTTAACAGAGTGGCCATGTCCTAATGCTTTAAACAGAGTGGCCAAAGGAGAATTGTCAGACTTGTGGCATGCTGTGAATACAGCCAAGACAGTGAGGCTGAGACTGATGTGGCTCCACCAGCCTAGGGTGCGCTTCATGACCACGACGATTAGTTCTGTGTTGGACACGGGCCAGGTGAGTTCCTTATGTAATTGCCAAGAGTGACGTCCAGATTCGATGTGTATTGCTGAAGCAAGTCATGTCACGATTTTTAAACAAGTTTCACAGTGAAGTAAGAGTGCAGGGTGAAGTAGATTGTCTGGAGAGAGGTACAATTTGAGGTAGAGGTAGACCTAGAATGAAGAAACCTTAATGGTCTCATGGTGATACTAGATCACCCCCTTGACAGAAACACCCCAAACATCAAACGTAGACACCATATTGACACTTTGGTAGGAGAAGACAAATTGTGTGAAGTACTTTCCTAAAGACATAAAGCCTACATCGGCACTACCAGGATTTGAACTCACGACCAGTTGGTCGAGAGTCTGGCAACATAGCCATTGCGCAACACCGGCTGCTGGCTCGCTGCTCAAGGGTAACAAAAATCCATGCACAACTTGAATAACATAAGCTTGAACCCCTAGCTCGACGTTACACCGTTTTCTTCCTTTCCTTGTTACACAGGTGGGCACTGAAACTGGAATCACCTGGAGACTGGACTACACCAATAGTCCAGACTTGAACCTCAACCCTGGGTGTGACATGGAAAAGATTCTAGTCAATTCTGACGGCCGAATAGAGGTTGCCCGATTCAACGTATTTACTCCGGCAGTGTCGGAAGTTCTAACTGATGACATTCTCATCACATGGTTTGTAAACTGATGACATTCTCATCACATGGTTTGTAAACTGATGACATCCTCATCACATTGTTTGTGAACTGATGACATCCTCATCACATTGTTTGTGAACTGATGACATCCTCATCACATTGTTTGTAAACTACATGTACATGTACAACGTGATTGTCACTCTTTTTTAAATCTCAGTACATGGCAGTCGTTAACAATTGTCATATGAATTACCTCCCGTAGCATCTTGGGCCCATCAAGCACAGCAAGGGAATATCATGGAATCCCAAACTCGTATTCAGTTTGTGATGCCTGCCTTGTCCATTATCGCCATGACAAATCAGGGCGTATTGCCACGTATTGCTTCCCTATGTTTTGCGTCATAGCTCTGCTACTCCCATCTCCAACACACGCACTTTATTTTCTCTCTCTCTCTCCCTTTTTATACTTGTTCTTTTTTTCTTTCTGGGTCTCTGTTTTTTTACTTCGGTCACCCATCTTTTCACCATTTCTCTCACAAATACAATAATCTTTTCCTCTTTCACTCTCCCCGTCTTTCCTCCTCCTTTACATCTTTTTCTACCCTTCTCTCCCTTCACCGTTCTTCCTCTCTTCTTTCTGTTCTTTCCTTGTTCCTCTGCATGTCCGCACTGCTTTTGCTTATCTATCTTTTCATTCTGTATTCTCATACACACGCTCTCTCTCTCTCTTACACACAATTTATCTATGCAGGCCCACATGTTCTTTAATTATCTGTTTCTCTCTCCATTTCTCCCTTCTCTTTCATAGATTCACTCTTAGATGTACATCGTACTGTTTTGCCCACATATCAAATGTTGTCTTTTCACTCGTCATCTTTCAAAATGGCATTTTCGATAAATGAATATTTTATGTTTATTATTTACGTCGATTTACATTATATGATGCGACAGATTTTTCACTAACTACTATTACAACAAACTAAACGTGTGTAATTTGGATGTACATGTATATCGAAATGTGTGACTTGTATACATGGCAATCCTTTTCAACTCATTTTGCATGATGTTGATGTTTACATAATCTTCAATCAGATCATCTTAAAAAAAACAAAAGAGGTTGAGTTTAATAATTACATATTATTTATTTGAAGCAGCCACAATGGAAGTTTAAATAGTATGAATGTTTCAGCATGTAACTGGTAAAAACATTTCTCAAATCCTTTAAAACCCAAATAAAAATTTTACTCAAACTTGTTCGAAACAGAACTTTTCTTTTTAAGTTAAAAAATGAGACACTATGCTTTAATTTAATTTAAATGTAGCACCAGTCTTGAGACATGACCCCTTCAACACTTGCAAACTCAAAGCAAGAGAGGTAAAGAAAACCATTAAAAAAAATTATATTACATTTCCTCCTAAATCCGCAAAAGAAAATCGAACGTTTAAAAGTTCTAAAATTGCGTTTTCTATCTGTGCATTATTTTTACAACACATTCATGAAAGATATTGCATGCAATTCATAAAAACTGTATTATCTTCACACCTAACAAGATACCAACAAAGTTAAGGCCACATCACTGGACTTTATTAATGCCATTCTCATGTGTTGACTAAGAAACACTTTGGTTTCTTTTTTTTTTCTAACCAGCAGTTGAACAATAAGTAAAAGTAAAGTTCCTTCAATGTCTGTAAGACAAAAAGAGGCAGAGCTTATCCCAGTTTCAATAGCATGAAGTAAGACGCATGACACAGGATGCAAATCTGTCACTACTTATTTACCAGCAAATATATGTACCCAATACGCAATTACGAAAAGAAGGATGAATAGTAGTAGGCCTCATGCATTCATTTGTCGGCCATGGATATTGCTCCTATGTCACATTAAACAGTAAGTATTCTAACCTTAAAATCATCAAAGAAAAGACAATTAAAAATGCACTAAGAACAGGACTAGTTTCAATACATAAGACAACTTTCAACATATAGATCTCATATTCATACATGTATTGATATGTACACTGTGTGAATCTTTATACATGTTACAGTTATATTTTTCAACTGCCATTTGTAAAACGTCAAGTTCAACATGTGACACCTTTCTCTTCCTACTCTGCATTCCACAGCCGAGCGACACACCTGCCAAAAATCGAGTTTTCTTAATTTATTGTCTTGTTGGACTTGTCTTGCCCAAAACTTTTTTGTGTCAAAGGCTCATAGACTGCGCCCATCTTCAAAATGACAAATCTTTGTAACTAGTCACAGGGACATTGTCAATGGCAGAATGACTTACTTACATTTCCCTAGACAAACTGACGTAACTGAGCACCTTTTCTCCACTTAAATCATTTAAAATGTAAAATCTGTTGTTCTTCGCATTAAAAGACGGGTAAAATTAGAACTAACAACATGCACAGTCATCATTAGTAGCATTCATTACTTTAGACAGACTGAGCCTTGAAAGTTGTTTTGGTTTTCCACAAAATCATGACAAATGCAGATACATGTACATCGCTCTGCCCTTGGATGGCAGCATAACCAAAATCATTTCCTGAAATCTTTCAACAGGTGATTCAAGAAACCACTTTATTTAGTACCATTCCATTTTCAGCAAATGAATTTGGATAGCTACTTTCAAAACGAGTGAATCTGCATTTCTTCATTTTTCTTGGAATAAAACCAACTTGGTCATGACTACAATGTAAAGTGCAGTTTTTTTATTTTCTCGTATTTCTAACAGCGCATTCACACCAAACTAACGACATCGGACAACCAATCACGGCCGGGCGACAACGGCCGAGTATTCTGTTCACACCAAAAGTGTCGGTTGCCCGACTAAATGAATATTACATGGATGCTAGGAGCAAACTGATGCTTTCGTTATCATTGAAACAGAGAGCTAAAAAGAGAAGTAGAAGATATTGGGTTGATCCAATTAATTATCAATGTTGTGATGGCATACATACGAATGAAGCCAAACACCTTCAACACTTTACTTCATTTGGTATCACAAAACATCTGCAAAGAGGGAGGTGAGGAAGTATGCTAGCTTTCGCGCCCATACTTAATTTTGGGTCGCTGAATGCAAATATGTGCTCAAAAATAACGTTTGATGAAAAAAAATGTTTGCACATTTTTTACTTCATGCACTATTTATAAACGCCATCAGCCTAGCGGCTCAGCGTACGCAAGATCAAAGAAAAACAATTGCTTCCTGTTGTCTACACGGCCGAGTGTCGCTGAAATTTTATTGCAGCACTAAAAGTTAAAAATCGGACGGCCGAGAGAAAATTACTCAGCCGATGTCGTCAGTTTGGTGTGAACACGATCATATGATTTAGAGAATTTTTGTACCGATGTCGCTAGTTTGGTGTGAACAAACGCTAAGAAAAAGTTCAGCAAATTGAACAAACAGTCACTGCATAATATTCCTCTGGGTGATTTATTTGACAAGCAGAAATGTTCACAATTTACAAGCAGAAGCCAGTGTACACAGAGTCCATATATACATATAAACAGGCTATCAGTCTGTACATATCCACAAGCCATTCACACTATCCATCTTTTAGGCAGCACTAATCTTCACCTGTCAGTGCTGTATTGACTCGGAACAGCATGTTCTCCTTCTCCACTTCACTCAGTTCTGACACGCTATTCACTTCCCTCCTCAAGCCAGGAGTGGATTGGCGGTTGGACAGACGATTTGACCGACGCACTGGTGTCACAACAGCCAACAAAGCTGACTCAGGTGTTTTCCTGTAAGTTGAGATAGAGATAGATACTGAAAATGGGAACTAGATTCCAGTACACATGATGACACAAAGTGCATGAAGCTGTTAACAGCTCAGTGACAATATGGAAAAAGCATAGATTGTAAAATTATTAGCTTTTATGACATTCATTCGGAATACTAGTTTCCCACGTTCTATTTGTATGCCTATAAATCTTCATGATTATCCTTCTTGTCCCCTTCTATCAACAAGGTTTTAATGCTACAGCACTTTACATGATGACACACATTTCTTGTTTCTGCACAGAATCCCAGATTTCAGCGTGTAAGGCAATGGCAATGAATTTTACTAGCTCAGGATTCTGGCATATTCCACAAGGTACGATAGTGTAAATGTAACATCTACTTTAATCCAACCCTCCTTCCCCTCCTTTCCCTTAACAAACAAGACAGGAAAAAAAAAAACCCACTAATCCCCGAGTCAATTGTATGAAGCACATACCTTGTAAGGTATGGAGTCTCTGAGATGGAATACTTCACTGTGCTGCCCTCATTCACTGGCACCAGAGGATCAGTTAGAGGTGTTGAGTCAGAGATCAAGGACAGGTTGGCTGCAGATTTGTCCATAGACTCGTCCTCCATCACATAGCTGTCCATTTCCTGCATCGGAGTTGAATGCGCCTGGTCCATGAGAGGAAGTGCAGGGGATTCCCATGGGCTTGGTGGGTGAGCATAAGGCAGGAATGGAGATAGAAGTTCATGCATGGCTTCTGACAGCTCACTCACTGGCTGCAGTGAAAATAAGGGGTGAAAAAAATTACATGTACTCTATATAGACTATATACATTCCACTTAAATCCATTAACCATTTATTACTTTCCTCATGAAACTTTCATGGACAGTAGAGTCCATTTATCTCGAACACGGAAATCACGATTACACTGATATGTCGAACATAATTCTCGGCCCGGTTTATTAAGCCCTTATCTTTTCTTTCTTGTACTGATGGCACGGGATTCTTGAACACTCAACACATGTATCTCGAACCAATCCACGTGGTTGTTGGACTTTGCCCATAGATTTTCATCGACAGAAAAGACCTTTTGTTTTGGGCCGGTTAGCCCACCTTTCGACAAACCACATTTGCAGGGTGGCTTTCACTTGGAACAGGTGGATCAGGGGTGTTGGGAGCGCAGTGGGGGGGAAGGAAAGCACAGTGGTTGGGGAGGTGTGAACGCGGTGCGCCATTGTGTGATATATGTTGTTGGCCTAGCCAGTGTTATGCGTAGAAGGGGGCCTACTTTCGCACTGTATCACACAACTTATTGCTCACAAGTAATATCAACGATTCATCAGTCCACTCCACCGTGGCAGAAAAGAGAAAACTAAAGTGTCTAATGTTAGAAAAGAAACATGAGATTGTAGCTCTCGTCGATCAGAAAACACAGCAAAACTGAAATTTGTAAACCGTTTGAAATACTAAAGTGAACATTGTCTACCTTCATCAAAAGTCGGGTCAAAATCAACAGTATTTGCAATGGATGCCAACTGAATAGAAAGAAACAAAGCACGGTAAAGTCTGATGCTATTCAGAAGGCTTTGTTTGTTTGGTTCCAACAAGCCCAGGCCATGTTCTATTACCTCCCTTGTTTTTTTCTCTATTTCTCTCTATTACAAGTGTCTTCACAGAAATAAATTACGGATATCTCGAACATTATTTCTAATCCCCGACGAGTTCGAGTTTTCCGTGCTCAACTGCACTTTTTTTTCGTATAACTATTCATTTTTTTTTTGTTCCTTTGTTTTTTCTAATTTTTTTAACAATAATGGAAAAAAATCTTAAATATATTTGAGCATTTCTAAATATTTTTGTTGGATGAAAAGCCAGTGGAAAAAAATGCAATGCAAAAAAAAAAAAACATACACACAAGCACACAAATTTATGTATATTTCTTCATTTTTGTTGGAATAAAACCGACTTGGTCATGACTACAATGTAAATGCTGTTGTTTTGATTTTCTCATTTGTGTTTCTAAGAAAAAGTTCATCAACACATGCAAATTGAACAAACATTTTCAGCTTCATGGCACTCTTGAACTCACCTGTGCATTATTACGGACTGCCTCACAAAAAATAGCTAACACATCTGATGGTGAACTGGACAAGACTTTGGCTTTGGTTATGTAAAGATGTGAAAATTTCAGAGCTTCAGGGATCTGGGTTTCCATCTCCTTCAGCCAGGCAAGAACATGATCCAATGGTAAGCCCTAGGGACAAGAAACAATGTTATATTGCAAGAAGTTTGAAATACATGTATAACATGCATAGTCCAGAAACAAAAGAAAACTAAGAGATGGTGCAAGGAAGCTTTAACTATTCAGCAAGTACATGATATTTTAAGTCTGACCAGTAACTTCACACAAGCATGTCTGTAATCTAACAAATAGCAAAGAGAAAATGAAAGGATGTTACAGTAGACAAGTGAAGACAGAAGAAAACAAAAAAGTAAGATAAAAATGGGCATCGTGTTGCTAAGTCACAAAGATTTTAGAGAAAAAGGACATGTTCTTTTAAGATATTAGAGAAAACATGCAAATATCAGAGTATAGGAACAAAAATATTCGAAAAGGGTTGTGTCAAAATTTGCTGTTCTTCGTTCAACACTGAAATGATTTTTTGTAATAAAGAGCTGTTGAGAAGAACCAACAGGAAACCAATAAACACCCAAATAAGAAAGAAAATGGAGGGTAGATAAGACCACATTTTAAGGAATCCTGCACTGAACAGTACACACACAGCCCAAACTGAAATCTGCTTAGAAGTCAAAAGAGACAAGGATCAAGACAACTTGGAGAAGACCAACTCTACAAAAAGCATGTCATGTAGCCATTCCTAAAGCTAGATCTAAGCATAAGCCCAAGACAGGGCAATGCGGAAATCCCTCATCGATGACCTGTTTCCGACATGGAGTGTAGAGTTGAAAAGGAAAAAAAAACAGAAAATATGCATGTCATCATGAACCAGTTTTACAGTTACAATTGCTCTGAGACAAAGGTTTGGCACTAGAAAAATAATATATAAATATATCTCTCTTCTCTGAAAAATACAGGACATGACCCAGAAAAAAGACAATCAATGATGAATAGGACTAGTAAACCCTGTCACAAGGTTACATTCCTGTGTTTAAACTACCTGAATATTTTGTATATTTGAGTAAAAATGATCATTGACTTCTAATACATGCACTAACAGCATATTGCCCGTCATCAGAAGTAATTTATATGCACTGTAACACAAACTGCCTGGCTTCTGACTGGTGGCTAGTTTACTTACAGCAAGGAAGAGGGTCAGGCACTCATCCAGCATGCTTTTCAGGTTCTGGAACACTTTCTCCAGGGCTTCACCTGTCAGATAGATTCAGAGTTAGCACTGAAGCCAGCCATATATTATAAAACTGTTACAAAGAAAAAAAAATGGAGCAAGCCATTTCTTGTAAAACGTGTCTGGAGGAAAAGGCTATGAATTCAAAGCAAGAGGCTAGATTCTGTTTTTTTAAACAATTTTTTTTCCAGTTCTATTTGAGCAACCATGCAAGCGTTACTAAATCTTAAAAATATCTTTCTCAATAATACCCTCAAGGTCTGCCATGCTTCCAAGGTCAGTGAAGACCTGAAGCTTCTCTGCGGGAATTCTTTTTATGGATATTGTGGGAGCTGCATTGATCTTTCACACAGGAGTTCTAAGTCTGACATTGAAACTGCATAAGGTTAAAAAAAAAAAAGATAGAATGAAGGCTGTAAGATAAACATAACATTATCAACTAAACTGAAATGCAATGATGCTTACTGGACAAAACAGGCATCTCTTCATCCTGATCATTCCCTGCCTGGGTGACAGGTTGAATGGTTTCAGGTTCAGTGTTTTCTTTCTCTGAGGTTTTCAACTGCTTTGAGTCGGGGGCTTTTTCTGATTTGACTTCTGGGGCAGCAGCTTCCTTAAAGAGCTTTTTCCTGACATCCTCATTTTTCAGAACCTTTGCCTGGTGATGAAAGACGCATAAAAGAGTCATTTTATTATACTGCCTATATGATATTATTTTCATTCCACAGTACCAATGAAAATAAATGGAAATGTCCACTTAAAATTTAAGTGACAAAAATGCAATGTATTTTCTATGTTTTTTCCATCTCTAATAATAGTGAAGCCAATCTTAATTTTCAGACAAATGGTTAGGGCGTTGGACTCCTAATCCAAGGGTCCAGGATTCGAATCCGTGAGGTGACATTGGGAAAGACACTTTACACCATTTTTTCCTCTCCCTACCTTGGTGCGAATTGGGTACTGGTATATTCTGCTGGGGAAGTAAACCTACAACAGAGAAGCGTCCTGTCTAGGAGATGAAGTAAAAATCATCTGTTCTGATTCACGCTACCGAAACTGGGATAAGATCCAGCTATATGGGCCTCATGGCCTTGAAGGAACTTTTATGCTTGATTTTCAAGATAAAGAGTAAAATTATGTGAGTGGGGGAGAAAGAAAGGAATTTAACTGAGTATAGAAGAGATAGTGAGAGTGGCAGGGATAGCTGGGATTTTGCACTCGGTGACACACACACAAGTTGTTATTGCTGGCAACCGAAGATTGTTTACTAGGCTGGTGATAAACCAAATCATTTAAATCAAAATGATTTCAGCAAGTTTCTGCAGTAGATATTAAACTGAGTTGTCTACAAGATACTGCAAAAATGGCAAGAATGGATAAATAGTTTTCAAGCTGGCTATAAAACAAAACATTAAAGAACAAACTATTCAATTTGTAATTACAAATCAACATTTTCTTTACCTGCTCAGCAAGCACATTTTCAGAAATTCTTCCATTTAGTAACTTGACTTTCTTCTTCTTTTCAGACATTTCAGCATCAAAACACATTAGATGACGACATCTGCTTGGTGTTTTTCCTTTTGCCTCCAACCACTCCTGTAGTTTGACTCTGACAAAGGTGAAGGAGATACATTGAAGGAGACAGGGGATATGTTCTACCTTAACTATAATAAAATAGCCAAAAATGTCAGTAGGACACAAAAGTTTCAAATAATTAACTGGGTTATGATCTTTTCTAAGCCATTAAAATAGTGTAGTTCTGTGAATTCTAAAAAATTTGACATGCTCAAGAAAATCTTGGGAGTGTTTACCAATTCTCATCTTTAAGATCATTATATGTCTCTGTATTTATTCAGATTAGAGCAATCCACTGTATTCATCAGGGGAATATTTCTTTATAATAATAATAACATTCATTTCAGCAAGCAGAATAATTTCGATATACATTGCATTGTGCAGGTACTTTATCCTCTAGCCAAGAAAGTCTTACCTTAAGCTTGCCTGGTCTGTCGCTTTTGTGTTGAACTTCACATGTCGAGTTCCTGGGTCAGTTTCAGTTACAGAGGATTTCTAAAGCATCAATAAATGAAACTATTTCATTATCACAATTTTTTTCCAAATTGTTTGGGATGAGAATAAAATAAGAAGTATCAGCATTTGTTGTTAAGAATTCTTTTTCAGTTCATACCACTCTTTCGAAAAGAAAATTATTTGACACTTCATATTATCTTGCACAGATTTTTTTCTTTAACTCGTTACATTTTATACTTAAACTATGGAAACTAAAGTCACCCTCACTATAAAATGTGTGGTTTTGTTTAAAAATACAGAGCAACAATTTAACATATAATTTTAAATATTCAAGATTGAGAGTCAAAGATATTTTGGTTAGTTTCACTTTTCAACGTTTAAAAACAATTTCTATATTTGCTTTATACTCCCTACAGAGTATTGCATTTAACCCCCAAGTAAACTTTAAGAAGGAATCACACACCTTTTCTGTCTTGACAATATCTGCCTCCTTCTTCAAGATACTCTTCTTTGGGGTTTTCTTGTTACCTGTTGGCAGAATTAGATGAATTGTTATTGTTATGTTTTGGCTTTTGTGGATGTTTTTTTTTTATTTCATTTTTTATTTGTTAGTGACTCTAATCCATAATCAAAAACAAAAAGACCCTTACAATATTAAAAACATTTAAATGGTAAAAATGATAATTAGTCTAGTTTTCAATTCTTTTTGTCTTGCACCATTCATAGTTTTTTCTAGAATTTACTCCATTTCCCAGCTTGCGTACCGTTTTGGAGTCTTCTTGACAGTTTACATAGATAAAACCCATCGATGAAGCTGTTATATAAACGTAAAATGGAATCGATGCAAAGTTTAAAATGAGACATACAAAGAATTCTAAGGTAAGCACATAATTATATTTATTTTGGTCAGTAAAACAAAGATGTAAAAGATAAAAAGTAGAGAAGAATAATAAAGTAAAAAAAATAAAACAGGTGCTGATCTGATGTTGCATACCAGTGCTCTCATCGTACAGTCTTTTTAATACCGGTAAGTGATAATAATTATTAACGTTTTATTCACTAAGACTAAGATGTTCACAGAACCATTGTTAATGTATTAACATACCTGAAGGCACTAAGAGGCATTCACAAATCTCTGCTAATAAAATTTTCTTTTGTTCTAGAATCAACCACAAATTATATTGAATTAAACTGGAATGTAAGAAATTGTTACCTAAGACTAAGATGTCAGGGAAGGGTTAGCCAATCCTTATAATGTTGTTGAAGAAGGGTAGCTAAACAGCATGTGGCCTGACATGGCATACAACATTAAGGTTTGTGGAAATTACACATTGCTAAATTGTGCAGTATGTGATATAAACACAAAGATAACAATGTATCAAATTAATGTATTTTTAGATCTACTCAAATGAACAAAAACAAACTTCACAGAAAAGAATCATGATAAAATGGAATTACAAACCTTGTACTACAGCTTTCTTCTTATTAAAATTAAGAGTCCATCCTTCAGACTTTCTCTGATTAGGCCTACAGGATGACCGTCCCTTTGACGATGGAGTTGCAGTCTTTGTCTGAGGATACGACTTTCTCGAGGATGAAGGAGCTGGCAGTGACTTTGTGCTGATAGGAACCTTCTTCACGGAATGAGATCCATATTTATTCGGCATAATTCGAGAAGACGTCTTTTCAGGTCTCCCCTTCCCTTTTGCCGAAAAGCCCACATGCTTGAAACCAGACTGCTTTCCTCCAGGCTTGCTCACAGATGAAACCGGGAAAAGGCCGGTTCTGGTAGCCATAATGTTGGTGTTTCAATGACTACAAACACTGAAAAAAGGAATAAAATGTTATTCTTACTATGCACATATCTTTAGACACTTTTTAGATTATAAAAAATAAAGTGTCTAGATCTAGATTTACATTTTAAATTGAATGAAAATGTGATAAAATTAACGATCTATATCTAGATCTAGAGTCTAGAGATTCTAATTATGAGCATTATCATTATGAATTTTCTGAAAACAGGTGGAATTGTTTCAACTATTAGAATCTAGATTCTAGATCTCTAGTCTATATTCTAAACTGGATTGATTGCTCCAGTTGTTTCTTGGGCCCTGGTCCAGATTTAGAATCTAGAGAGAATGAGTAAACGTGACTTCATTCTTTTCACCTTTCCAAAAATTAAAAACATAACCAATGTGACCAAGAGAGTAGCGAGTGATGTCAATCTAGAGAATCTAGAATCTAGTCTAGATCAACAATGGAATCATGTTGGAAAACACATAGATCTGTACTTATTTTATATTCTCTCGTAATTAAAAAGTTAATATTTTCGTACAATAAGTCTTCCACCCACATGCCCCTAAGTGATTGGAAGAACACCACAAAACGTGTCACTGTGTCCACTGTCCACCGACCGATTCAAAACTCTAGCATTTATATTTGCCGCTTCCGGGTTATTAACTTCCGGGTGCACAGGCAAAACATTTTGGCCAAGAAAAAGCCATTTACTTTGCCAAAACAAAAAACAAAACAAACAAAAAACAGAACAATACGTTATGTCTGCTTTCGATTTGCTCAGTATGCAGGACTGGGGCCACAGCTGCAGGCAAATTAAGCAAGAGGTGACTGTCTCGGTAAAAACGAGAACAACTGGATGGAAAGTGCACTTCAGTTATATTATGGGTCATGGATCTCCATTCCAATCTGTCCTGGGTCAGTCATATAGGCCTACAATGAGCTTACTTGTCACTTTGTTTTTCCTAGATGTTACGATATTTATAGTCCAACAGATTGCAAGGATTTTTTTTTCTTTTAGTTGTTCTTGTTGCCCTCATTAGATGTTATATTTTAAGCTAGCACATCTAGGCTATACCGCGTAATCACTTAGGCTAACGCAGCACTTCAGCGACCCAAAAGATTCAACATGTATAGATCTATCTAGATTCTACCCTCGTTCCATACTGCACTGCGACAATTTGTATTTTTCCCTCGCACATTTAGATCTACTTGTATTTGATTGTGTTTGTCTTTCATTTCGAAGACAATAATATCGATACAGCCGGTGTCCCAAAACACTGCGTGAGATATCGATCTAAACAAATTTAAAAAGATATATTACATATATGTATTTAAAAAAAATTAAGGTCGACTTCGACTTTCGAAAAATCTTAAGTCATGAAATAATAGAGGATTAACCTTCTAATATTTCAGATTAGCTTACACGACTATTCCTTCCTTCCACTGGGCCGGAACCTCTTCTGTTTTCCCATATCTTGCTAAAAAGGCTGTGTAGCAATTTAACTGCTGTCTCAATGTCTGCCTTGATAGCTTCTGCTGGTATCTTGTCTGGTC
>JBDFRD010062189.1:0-25759 GCA_039654405.1 Bullina lineata | reverse complement strand
AAATTGAGATGAGTTTATGTGGAGAGAAATTCACTGAAAGACTGTAGAAGACACACTGAGCAATATCTTGCAACATAATTTTTGGACTTAAATTTTATTTTGGCTTAAATAGCAAATTGCTCCCGGTCCATTTTCGACCTTGGCCGCGATGTAAAGAATCGGGACCGCAATTGTACAGGAGTGCCATTTTATCCAGCCTAGGTCCTGTTTCATGTAAGCATTATAAGTGTGAGGTATTAATGAAAGATGTAGGCTAGACGTTAGACAAATACTGCAAACATCGTTAAAACATTTTTTTAAGGGAGGTTTTCCGAATGCGGTGGCATTGCAAGAATTCAAGGGTTAGGGGTAAGGCCCCTCTTTTTTATCTTACCCCTCCAAAGAAAGCCCTCTTTAGTTACATGGGGTATGAGACCGCGTTCGGAAATCCTTCCTTTTTCTAAGAACCGAAGTCATTGGTGAGGACGAGGCCTATGCAGCAAAACCTGATTGTAGTCTTCGCCTAAGAACTCACCCTTTGGGAAGCAAGAAGACTGTTCTTAGCCGGAGTTGGCTCTTAGATGGATTTTAAAAGGGGGATTAATCACGTTTGTCAACATTAGATTTTTTACCGATTGAGGTAAAATTAACTTTCCCTGAACCCTCTTGTTTTAGGATTTCATAGATTTCATAGAATGTTCAGTTTTTGACACAACAAAACTTGACTTACTTGACTTATGCCTCTTGATTTGTTAAGGAACATAGGGCCGCATGTTGCGGTTTATGTTTAGTGTAACAATTTAAATTTTTACAGGATTGGGTTGTTAGCCGGGGCAGAGAGAATGGGGTTTTCCTTTCCACCACGGCTATGGTCTAGCCCTAGAACAAAAGCAGGGCAACTGGTAGTGTTTCTTGCGGTTTAGGTAGCTGCTGCTTTTAATAAAAAAAAAACTTTTGGGTAAGAAGACTGTATTCTTTTAGGCATATTTGGTATTTAAAAATGGCCTCTTGTGCCGATGAATATAGAAAAAAATCCCTTTCACAAGGGTTCTTAGGCAGTGGGCTCTTAGGCCAAGACCACTGGAGTGATACTTTACCTTTCAATCAAATTCACTGACCTAGACAATTACAAATGTTTGGATATAAAATATGTTGGATTATAATTTAAAGAAATTCAGCAAAAGGGAATGGGGATGAAGACAAATTAAATATAAACTGGAATATACAGGAGGAGGCAGCCCAGATTCTAAGTGCGATAATTGGCTATATATTTTTATATACATTGTGAGAGCAAAGAAAGAAGTAATTAACTAATTTAATCTGCTCTATCATTGTGATGACATGGGGAAATGTATCAATTCATGACTCATGAAATACTATTGATTTCTCTAGTAGTTTATATGACGGGATACTCTCTTTTTAAAACCCCAGATAGTCTTTGTTTTACTCTGACTTGATTGTCTCCTGTTTAGCAGTATTCTTTTATTAAGCTGGATAGCTTTTAAAAACTGTCTCCAGCAAATGACAGCATCAAAACCATTTATGAATGTAACATAAACTAATAATATATATATAATGTATTTGTTCTAAATAATTCTGGGAATGTCTGCATGAGGAGCGAATGTACATCTTTCTGTTTCTCTTTCCAGACTTCTTGGTCATCACCATCATGCCGACCCTTGATGACGATATTGACAATGCTGTTCGCATCAAAGTTGGCTACAATGGGTAAGAAAATGATTCAATAAATCAACAAGTTATTGTAAGTAGTGATTCTTTTTTTTTATGCGTAGCCTGTTCTTTATTTTTTGTCATCTCCTATGGTACTGGCCGTGACCATGTTCTCATCATAACTTATGACACATAAATGCAATCCTGGAACTGGTGATTTCTTGTTATTAGGACTGTGTTCCAAGGCCACATGAGTAGCAGCTTTAAATGTGTTGTACATTTTAGACATTCATCCTGCTGTGACCTCAGTGTGAACAGTGTGGGCTGATTGGCCTGGTTTAGATTCGTGAATATTTACTTTGTCACTTTCTCCACTTTTGCTTTGAGGGTTTAATAATGTTTTCTCCTTTGTAAAGAAGACCTCTAACTTTTTCTTCTTGTCTGCCCTCTTTTATTTGCCATCTGTCTGGAGTTTCATTTCTATAGATTCCGCATAGTTTAGGATGAACTGTAACTTCTGTGAAATGCATGCTGCTAGTTTTTAATTGATTTAATTCTGTTCTTTCTGTGTCAACGTCTTTCAAATATCAGTGTAAAGTGCTGTTAAAGCATCTGTTAAAATTGTAATTGATTTGGCCTTTTGAACGTTGGCTGTAATTTCTTCACCCATTGTCCTGATGATTTCTTGTTCTGCATCAAAATATGAAGAGTTCTTCTGGTTACTGATTTAATGTAATAAGCTTCCTAATCTGTTTACTCGATATATACATATATATATATACATCTTTCTTTATTCTGGGAAAGATGTCAAAAAGGGCAAAAGCGACAATATGTCACATTGTATTATCATCAAACATTCCTACATGGTTAATGTGTTATATTATAGAAAAGGCAAACCCTAAAATAACATATATGAGAAGCTTTAGACCGTACATTTTATAAATTGCATGCATTGACAATGACATATCCGACAGCTACTACATGATGTACATCATGATTTTCAGCAATATCCTGGTGACAAGTATAAAGAATAATGTGAAGTATTTGGACTTTTGTGCTGAAATCAAAGACATTTGCAAGTTCGAGGATGTCCAGCCCTTTACTGTGAAATGGCTAGATGAAGAAGGTATGTATCTTGCTATGGATTCAGGTATCACAATAGGGCTTTTAAAGGCTATAACAAAGTCTGAAAAGTTATTTAAGTAATATTCCATTTTCCTGGATGAACTTTAATTTGGAAAGGGAAATTATGGAACAAAAGAAATGTTTATGTATATTTCAGATGAAGGATAAACCTCTTGACATCACTGAAAAGAAGTTGTTGCTTCTAAGAAGTGGGTCTGAAGCAACCTGCCAAAAATCACACAATTAATTCTCTTTATCTCATTATTTTTAAATTATGTCTTATTTTCAGGTGATCCTTGTACAATTTCATCCCAAATAGAGCTGAATGAAGCTATTCGGTTGTATGAGGTCAACAAGGACTCCGAACTGAATATTCATGGTCAGTCAAATAACGTTCCTTAATAAATAATGCTAATTTAGCTGGAGTGTGAAGTATATTATTATATAGATAATTTTCGGGACAAGAGACTAGTCTGTCAGAGGTATACCTCCTCAGCACAATTTGCACCTGGGTAGGGTCGGCAAAGATCACTTATTATAGTGCCTTTCTAAAGGACTGACTGTCAGAAGTGGCACGGCCAGGATTTGAATCCATGGCTTTATGGTTGTGAGTCTTGCATTCTTTTTATTGTCAACATCTTACTTTATGGATTTGCTTTCTTTTCATTATGCTCATATTTTGAGATACAGCTATAGTAGGACCATGTGTCATGTTTGTTTTTGGTTCTATCTTGCTGTAGCTATTTCATTAGATTTATGTAAAAATGTGAAGATAACTCATACTGTTTATTTCATTTACTTGTTTTTATTATAATTTTGGTATTAATAATAATAGTAAAAGAAGAATACTTTTGTGTCGTGTGCACTACAATGGCATGCATGACACAGGAAAGAAGAAGCTTTTGAAAATTAAAATGGTATGAATAAATCAGAATGTTAATTACATTAATGACAATTTAGTAGAGGTAACGTTTTTTTTTAATTATTTATTTTGAACTTGAGACACTTCAGACTTTTGTAAAGTTTGATCATTGTATTGAAATAAGTTGAATATTGTTCAAGATTGATTGGGAGAAGGCAAGCTGTCAATTATAATGAACAAAGCATTGGTTACTGACATCTATACTGCTCTTACATAAATTGCAAGTAAGGAATGATTTTTGAGCAAGTACACATTTTCAATTCCATCCCGATTTTTCAAAGACAAGGAATTCCTATAGATTTATTATTGCTTTTGTCCATAGTGTTCCCCAATGTTCCTGCCCGGCCGGGAATGCCATGTGTTGGAGAAGATCGTAAGTTGTTTGTGGTCTAGTTTATTGTTTCCTTTTCTGATGGGATAGTAAGAATCTCCTGCCATAAACTTGTACTCAGATATTTTTAACTGATTGGTAGATAGTAATTAACACAATTAAATTTTAAAGTTTGAGTAGCACTCTACTAATAAAGAAAGAACTAATGACTTATAACAACTAGCCACTGTTATCTTCTGTCCTTTATCAAGAGAACTCTTAAGTTTTTAGTAATGTAATTAAATGTGATTATGTTGTGATGTTTTATTTCGGTGAATTCAACTAAATTGACTGAAGGAGTTTTGAGTTGTAGTTATTTGTTAACAAATCATAAAATATGACAGGGATAACTGTTTTTTAGTGGTGAACAAATAGGAATATTCCTCAGTATCCTTTTATCCCTACCTTTATAATAATAATAATAGGAGTAATAGTTACAATTAATAGATAAATATTGATTATGGCGATATGATAGGTGTCTTGATCTCCAATATAAGTGCAGAAAGGGAAAGCTTGAATCAAGATCTTTTAAAGGTGACCTTGGCTTATATCTTACATTTTCAGGGAATATGTACCGCAGAGGAGCAAGACGGTGGAGGAAGCTCTACAGAGTCAATGGTCATCTGTTTCAAGCCAAGCGCTTCTCTAGGGTAAGTTTCTACTTATTGAATAATTTCTGTAACATGTTTATGTGTTGAATGATGTTGTAAACAAAATCATTTTCATGATAGTGTTTCATCTCTATCAGGGTATTGGCGACAAACTACCGCTTTGTACTAGTTTCTGTCTGTAGCAATTTTGCTGAGATTCCTGCATGAGAAACTTTTTTTTATATGTTTGACAAAGATTCTAACTCAAAATATAAATAAAGACAAATCGAAACAACATAATTTGTAAACATAACATGAACTATGATAATGAAAAGAAAAACAAAGAAAAATAAACAAAATGGATCTGAAGGTTCTCAGTCTTCGTCTTCTGTTTCACCTAAACCTGAATTATACTGAAGGCCTCAAATTTGCACTGACGTTGTAAAATTTAATGTGGCATAGCTGCTTTTGGCTTTTTAAAGAGAAATTCTTGGAAGGGGCTATTCATTATCCTGCTGGTCCAGACATAAAGTTAGAAAGTTGCGGCAATAGTGTGATACTGATAGTCTTTACTGACAACCACTGTTTACAAAACCAAAAGCACTATGAATTTTACACTGTAAAATGAATTCAATTTAATTCAGGCCTAAGACAGCCAGTTCGGATTTTTCAGTGCATGAGGTCTTTCCAGATTTTGTAGATTTCACTTTAGCTTCATCGTTGTTGGCTGTGGCTACATTAATTTCCTTCTTTATCTGTATAGAGCACAATTTTGCAGTACATATTCTGGGATCTCCTCTGGAAAGCAGTTTTCTCATTTTGACAGAGACAATTTTTGTATTCATAAATAGCACCACAAAAAGCCTGTTAGTCTGCCTCAGACACCACTTTCATTAAAAATGTATACACATTTTAAGACAAAGTGTTGCCCTCATTTTATCTTAATATTCAACTGAACCCCCCCCACACACACACACACACACACACACACACAAATTTGTGATAATATTCTTAGATTATGGTTGTAATGAAGCCATATTTTAGGATAATTTGTTACTCTTTCTATTAAAAAAACCCATCAAAATAAAAAAAAAAACTTTACAAATCATCAATTAATTTACTAGAAGTACAAAATAATTACACGCAGAATGAAAACAAAATAAAAAACATAACATCACCATAATATACATCTAATCCTCATAGAAAAGGCAACAACCACATTTTAAAATGTGTACATGTAATTGAGAGAGAGATAAGTCAAGTATTAATACATTCAATACATTACAAGGTTCAAGGGAGATAACCACTTTTTTTAAAAACTTGAAAAAATACATGAGGATAAAGAGAGATAATCCATACATGTTTATGCACAGACAAAAAGCATCTTTCATGTATCAAAAGAATTGTTTTAAAAAAGAAAAAGATGTTCAATTATTGTATAAATTTAATCATCTTCATCTGCATAATATATCTTGTATTGCATGTGCAGAATTATTTTTATAACTCCATTTGTAATACTTAGAATTTAAGGAAAACAGACACCACTTTTTTCAACATATCTGAAACCATGACATGCTCAACGGTGCTAATTTTTAGTTGTAAAAGGTCGAGCAGACCAACGAGACAGAGCATAAGTTTTTGTCAATTTATTTTATCTAGCTGGGAGCATAAAACTCCCTAATAATACAAAAGAAATGAGTGGACTTGAAACCTTTTGGTCTACGTTATGTACACCTGTATTGGTATGGCAAAACCTTCGTATCAGTTAATATACTGGATAATTTATCAAGGAGCTTAAAAGTGATAACCAAAATCTGGAATAGATAAACTGAAAAGGAAAGTAAAGGAGACTCAGGGTAGTTGCTAATGTACAAGCCAATATGAAATAAATAGATGTTCTTTTTTAATATCAATCATGAGAAATAAAGTCCATCAAGATAGACAAAATTATATCAGATGAATTACTCAGTCCATATCAGGCTTTTATATAGTGATTTTTTTAATGTCAATGCCTCATAACAATTTCTTAGGCCATGGGCTCTAAGCTAAAAGAAATAATGGAAAAGCCATTTACCAATAAATGGCTATGCTCTGTGGTGCAGTTTCCAAATAATTCAAGAGGTATTTTATGGTGATGTTCTTTTTTTTATTTTGTTTTTATTCTGCATGTAATTATTTTGTACTTCTAGTGAATTAATTGATGGTTTGTAATTGCGTTTTTTCCCCCATTTTTTTATTAATTTTTATTTATTTATTTATTTATTTTTTATTTTTTTTTGCTTTTAAAGTAGCAAAATGCAATTTTTTCCATCGTTGTAGAAATTAAAAATATGACCTTACAAGCTCTGCTTTTTTTTTTTCTCTTTCAGAAAGCAGCGTGTGCACTGTGTTCTGACAGAATATGGGGCCTTGGGCGACAGGGGTTCAAATGTATAAACTGTCGGGTGACGGTTCACAAACGCTGTCATAAACTGTACAAGAAACAGTGTGGCGGTGTTGAAGTAAATATTTCATGATCATTTCTTTTGCAAAGGGATTGATAGAAAGCGTATTTCGTTATAATGAATATTAACTGTGCTAAGATATGAATTATTTTAACAGTGTCACTTGTATTTTTGAAATGTATAAGACAATTTATGTCATGGAAGTAGATTATTTTCTGCTCTACTGTGTTTAAAGTAAGAATGCTAGCTTAGAAACTCCCTATTCGTTGAATTGATTTTTATCAGTTCCCAAACTTTGAAAAAGTGATTTATTAATACTCCATGATTATGCCGAGCCTTGACTGAAATATTTTTCATGTTCTGTAGGAATCACCTGAGGCTCAAGCGTCTTCACAGAATGGAGAACGAGGAGCATATGGTGAATCCAAATCTCCTAATGGTGACTCCAAAGGTAAAATCACCAATGAAGAATCATAGTGTTATCTGGATGTCTCATAGTTCAGAATCCTCCCCACAATACAGAAACTTGTCTCCTTTCATGTTTATTCCTCTTTGTACGCTTTTTCTTATAATAAAAAAAATATTCAAGTGAAAAGGGAAAGTGATACATAGAGAGGTATTAAGACAGACCAGGTAGATAGATAAAAGAGAGAGAGAGAGAGAGAGAGAGAGAGAGAAATTTTCTATATTGATTCATTTTTTTCCAAACATTTTGTATTTAACATTTTTGTTAATCTTTCATTTCTCTATTATACATAAAACTCTTTATCTATTGAATTATATAATGTCGATAAGAAATCATCATGAATATTTGCTTCATACTTTTTATGTTGAATAAAAATTTGGACAAAAGGAAGTTATTTCATGGGCAACTATTTTCTTGTTTCGTATTGTTCACTTTAATGACAATTATTAGAGCTAAGTATCTTTCTCAGTTAATTGCTTTGCTGTGTTTCAAGCACATATATTTATATCAAATAATTTCCATAGTTATGACAAGTCTTAAAGATAGGTAGCCGGACATTCTCCTTTTCATCTTTTAAAAGTGCTTTGAAGCCAGGCCTGTGCATGTCTTTGATTGCACTCATATGCTGTTTTGATAATAAAGGCAATAAGCCTATATTTTTTTTTAAACTTACTTGACTTAATCCTCTTAATCCTCTTCGTTCCCGGAGGAGCATAGGGCATTTTTTTTTAAAGGTGCTAAGTAAATGGCTTCCTCTCAAAAAGGTAATTAAAAAAAAAAAAAAATTCTGCCACCACATGCTATCCTCAGCTCCTCTATATTCATTTTAATTTTTATATGTAAAATTCTCTATGCTTTCACCATGGTATATCATTGTTAGGCAAATCTTGTATTATCTCACTCTAGATGATTTGATAGTGGCTCACAAAACCAAGGCAGATCCAAATCTCAAAGTGGCTTGTTTTGATTTTATGGTTATTGAGTACTGCATTTTTCCCCTGTGTTCTTGTGGCTGTTTCACTGTAGATTTCCCATGAATGAGTTTTGGTATTAGAAACACTTAGAAAAATGATAGTAGTGTCTGACTGATTGTGTATGCTTACTTCAGGGTTGTAAAAGAAGGCTCATCTATTTATAAAACGTGGAAGCACTTTTGGAGATTTTCTTTTCTCAGGCACTTTCAGAACGTAAAGAGTGACTGCAAACAAACTTAGTCATAAAACCTATCATTTACATTAGAGAGTTCTGTCTTTAGAAGCATGTCCACACTTTCTCAGTATTTAGAACTTTTGTCCCTTTTGTGTATTACAGGGGCCAGATCCCAGCCACCATTACCTGTGGAATATGGAAAAGAGGTAAGAGTTTATTTAGTAGGGTTCTTTTCTTGTCAGTCATGCTTAGTCAGAATCACTTGTCTCACGTCAGATTGATTTCTGCTTAATATTTCGTCACTGTTTAACACCTCCCCCTCGCTTGCTTTAATCACTACTCCCTTTAACCTTTTCCCACTCTTTGACTTTCTTTTGTTTCCATGTTTTTCCCTCTCTATCTGCCTTGTCTGTTTTTCTCTTTCACCCTGTCTGATTCTCTCTCTGGCTCTCTGTCTCTGCTTGTCAGCCTGCCTCTCTGTCTATCTGTCTGTCCGTCTGTCTGTCTGCCTCTTTTTTTTCTCCTTCCATGTTCTCCTTTTTTTTCTTTTTCATTAGCGGTAACCCTTTGTTGAAAGGCATGCACCCTGAATTTTTGAAGTGGCATGTCAAAAGTATTGGTCTGTTTTGAACTATAAAATTTTAAAAGTCAAGTGGATCAGTTGGTTGATAATTTGTATTTTAATTTTGATCGATGATAGTACTTCCACATCTTATTTTTCAGATGAGAATAAAATTTATTTCTAATCCTTACGAATAATTCTGAAATTACAAGTTCTTCATTAATTAAAGTTTACTTTTAACACCATTCTAATCACCATTTGCTCATAACTTTTGCTTTGGTTATCTTGTGACTTCAGTTCACAATATCTCAACAATTGTATATCCTATTTATTACATTAGATGTCACATTAAAGTCTAAGTTCAAACCTTTCTAATGGTTTTCATAAGTCAAAATTGGCACAAATGGACTTGAATGTTAGTTTGAGAAAACATGTTACATACACACATTTTTAAAAGTTTTATTCCTGTTTGCTTCAAACCTTTGAAAGTTATTGATTTGGAAAGAAAGATTTCATTTTTTTATATCTTCTATAACAGTGATAGGGTGGCGCAGTGGCCGAAAGGTTAGAGCATTGGACTATAGTCCAAGGGTCTAGGGTTTGAATCCGGGAGGTAACCTTGTTGTGTCCTTGGGAAAGACACTTTGCACCATTTTCCCTCTCCCCACCGAGATGTGTGTGAATTGGGTACCGGCACATTGTGTTGGGAAGTAAACCTTCGACAGACTAGCGTCCTGTCTAGGAGATGAAGTAAAAATCATCTGTTCCGCTTTACGCTACCGAAACCGAGATAAGCTGTGGCTCTATGGGCCTCATTGGCCTTAAAGGAATAACAGTGATGTTTCTTTCCTAATGTGAAAATTATAATGGAAAATTAATGCTTGTTTTCCTTTTATATATTGGTCTTGTATTTGACAGTCAAACAAATGTCTACTTATTGCTTCTCTTTACCCAACTAATATAAATTTACAATATGTTATCATTGTGCTAACAAGGAAATTGAAGTCCATCATATTGAAGAGGTACTGTTTTTTGTTTTTGTTTTCTTTTATTGTTGTTAGTGTTATCGGTGTTGACAGTGGGAGCTTCTTAATGTTACTTTTCCTGTTCTTCCACACTTTTCACATTTTTTACGTCATGTTTGTCTCCTTCCTCTACCAATCTGTCTCCTCTCTCTATCCCTTTCTTTTCTTAACTTGTTCTCCTTTGCCTCTATTCCTTTCTGTTATTCTCTTTTTCTCTAACTCTCTTTTTCTGTCAGTCTCACTCCCTCGGTTCTCGTTCCCTTCTGTCACTCCTTCTCTTTTTATTCACTTCCCTATTTAATGCATTTTTGTGAGAGTGAGTTCATATCTTCTCTTTTATGCCAACACTGATCTTTTTTATGGTTTTTTTGGTCCAAGGTAATGGATTTTTGCTATTAATTTTTTTAAACTTCTACTGAGATTTTCGTTGTATTTTATTTCTTTATCATTCTTTTCTTTTATGACTGAGAAAAATGCAATACCTACATTTGAAATACAAAATAGAATCATTTTCTAGTTTTGGTTAGCACTACCAGGTCTAGGAAAAAAAAAGGTTTGATACCTTTTCTATTAATACATTTATTCAAATTGTTTATCTGCATTACTGGTCATGAACAAAGCATAAATATTGTCCTAATATGATATAAATGACCTGTCTAAAATAGAATATTTTTTTGTTGATAATTCTTCAAATTCTGTGACTGATTTTCTGACATAAATATGTTTGTTTACATGCATTTAAATGAAACCAAAATTAAAGTGGAAAAAAATCTATTTCAATAATAAAAAATATAGGAATCACCAGTAAAGTATGTGGAGTACATGTATAAAAAGATCAGAATACTCAGGTCTATTGTCTTTTCACATTTCTTCTTTTCTTTGGACATTTGACTATATATTTCTTGCAATCTATCGTCAAAGAGGGTTTGTATAGCCACTAATCGTATCACTTGCAATAATTTCTGTAATTCTTGTATCTGTACCTGACATTATACTTTACACTTTGCTACACCAATCATGTTATTGTCATAAGAAGAGAGGGGATCTCCAAAATATTTTCAGTTGTAATAGGCCCTTTGCCTATGTAGAAGATGGTATTTACTTTTCATACAATTAACTCAACCATCATGGGGCAATTGAAATCCTTACAGTTCATATCTTTTAGTTTTAGGATACCTTAAGGGTTGTCAGCATGGTTTGTGTGAGATCCTTAGTGCATTTCACCAAGCAGAACTGTAGGAAAGAATGTTTCTGCTGAAATAATTTGTGCCATTTCCGTGCAGCTGCCCAAAAAGTAGATTGGCCTCTAAGGTGGTGACTGTTCTAGATTGATAAGACGTATTATTATTCCAGTGATAAGCATTGTTATTTTCGTTTAATTTTTTGTGTCTTTTTTTTTTTAATATGTTTTCACACTTAATTGTAAACCTTTCACATGTCCTCAATCTTTGTAGGTAGAAGGGGAGGATGAGGATCATTTTGTTGACGCTGAGGCCTATCTGGTAATGAACCAATGCAAAATCCTACTCCTCTATTCGATGGAATGTCTTCTTTCTTGTCAACATTTGTTTTCCTTCCACCGCATTAACAATGTAAATTTTGTTGGTGAAGCCCTTCCTGCCACTGATGCAATGTGGACTTTGTCTAAATGTCTTTGGTTCACTTTTCCCAAGTAGTTATTAAAGCAATCGCTGACGCTGATCTTGTGTTTGGTTGGGTGTGATGCCACTGTTTATGCACTTTTCTGTTTCTGCTTCAGCAATTTGTACTGCTCTGTTGGCTGTGATTGAGGCATAATAACCGAGTTGAGTTTCAGGTTGTTTTTTTTTTTAATTTTGTTTTAAGGCAGCCTGCTGGTAGATGTATATTTTTTTTATCCATTCAGTCTTTAATGTAGTTGCACAAGGAAGCATTCTGCTTTTTCTTTTTTTTTTGTTTTGTTGAAATAAGCATCAACTTTCATTAAATGTCCTCTTGAACAGTTCCGAATTATAAATATCTCTCTTTCAAGCCTTAAATAATCAATGGTGAGTGTGCGTTGTATGCACGCTATTACTGTGTACTATATGTTTCTAAATGCTGTCTTTCCTATGTAATCAATTATGACATGTAACTTATGCATACCAAAATAATTTTTTCTTGTAGCTTTGTCCTTTTTTTTCCCACACTGAGTTGGATTTTAGTATCATGCATATGGTATGTAAATATCCTTCATTATTATGACTGCAATAGTTCTTGGAAATTAAGTTGCAGCACTAATTCAGAATACTCTTTTTAATTAGGTTGAGCATGAACAGAGCACCATACAAAGGCAGATAGGCTCATATGAATGGGACTCTCCAATATTGTTTTGAGATATACTAGCTATGCAGCAGTAATAATGCCTAGTCTTCTTTTAGGAAAAGTGTTGCCATAGAAAAGAACTCATGTTATATGTATTCATGAGTTTTGCTTCTTGTCAGTTGTCTTCTAAACCACAGCAACTTTTGGTCTTCTTCCTTTTTGATGTCTTCCACAGTTTTCCAAAATTTGTCTCTTGGTTGACTCAAAATGCTAATCGCCAAGATAAATAGAATCACAGGAGATATCTCTATGTGTATCAGGATGACCAGTAAAATAATCAATACTGCTGGGGTGGAGTTTTTAAGAGAGATCTGGTTCTTTACCTGCAATGAAGTTGTTGTTGCTATCATCAATATTTTTTGGAATTGTTTTACAGCTCTGTGCTTTGTTGTTGCTTGTAGTAATTCAATTTGATTTAATCTGATTTCATTTCTGTTTAATTTGCACATTCATTCTTTTTAATGTGTGAATTTTAAGCCGAATTAACCAAACCATTAAGTGCAAAACTTATTGTTTGCATGTCAAGGCCTAACATCTTTCGTGATTTGTCTGTTGACAGAGCTAATAGAAATCTGGTGTTGGGAATTTTTGTGTTCTTACAGGTTTAGAACAGAGAGAATCAGAAATTACTGTTCAGACTATGGTCATATATTTCAATAACAGATTGATTTTTTTCCAGACATAATAAGCATTGCAATGGTGTAATTGAGCATTTTTAGTGTTTTCCTCATTTTTTTTTTTTTAAGTTAAAGTAAAGATGTAATTTAAAACAACAAAATATAAGTCTTTTTCTATGATCAGGTCATTGTATTTTTACATTTGCAATGAAGGAACCTGACTTCAAAGTCGTGTGCTGATTTTAAACCAGTACATTAATTTTGTAATAATGCTGTCTTGATCTTTTTTTTTTTTTTCTCCCGTATGTTACCTTCTCTTATTGTCCAGAGTTAACAAAGAAATAAGAATTATGTATTATGTATGTCCTGGCTCAAGCATTTAAATCACTCTGAAATTTTTGACTTTTTCTTGTCCCATTTCATGTTTGCAGTAGCTTTGAAAAGTTGCTGATATTTATTCATATTCCTGGATACATACAATATAATATGAGTATATACAACTATTTTAATCCTTTAATCCTTATTTCTCCCCATGTTACTGGTAACCCAGACTGCAAAGGTTGAGGTGAGCTCATAACTTTTCTTTTTCTCTTATTATATTTTAGGCGTACAGAATATGACAAAGAAGATCATTGAATGATGTAAATTCGCCTATCTTCTCCTGTAGTATGCTTGTAAGATTCTAAAGAGACAGATACTTTATTTTGCAACAATGATCTTTAGAAAACAGTAACAAATATTACTGACTTCAGAAGTAAAGAACTTGTGTTAGAAACGGTGCAGCTAATGATCCAGGCAACTTGGAGACCAACTTATGCAAGTGTTAAAAGAAGCTCTAGTCTTGGTTCTAAGCAACTTTAGAGCACAGCAGTCATGTGATACTAATTTTTCATTAGGATCATGCTTTAGTCATGGGCTGGATTGTATAAGAATGTCAGTGTTAAGTGTCTCCCACAAAAATATGTGTTACCTTGAAGTCAAAGCATACAAATGTTTTTGTGCTCTGTTAGGATTGGGCACATGTACACGAAGTTCACCAAGTAAATGTTGTATAATGTTAAATGGTGAAATCTATTTTAAAAAAAACAAAGTAGCGAAAATAAGTGATATCACTATACCTTGTCATGTGTTTTTCCCTTTGTTATTCATGAAGTAATTATCATCCAAAGGCTAACATTCCTGTTTTCCCTGCTGTACTCATTAAGCCTGTCTCCTTCCTCACTTTCCTTATCTGCGCTACTCCTGCAAAACTTATGTTTCTACTAAGTATTGATTCTGAAGTAATTATTTCTCCACATTCCAAAGGGAGCTATTTATATAATAAAATTAAATCCACACAGTGATTCAATAATCATGTCTGTGTCACCCTATCAAAAGATCTTTATTGCCTTACCAGAAAATAACTAACCATTGTCTTGTCATGGGACAATGCCTGGCAAGACAGTGCTGGAAGTGTCATGCTCTAACTCAAACTCAAAATAAAGCTTTTTTCTAGCTCTTTTCAGGCTACTTTATTCCCTCTTATGATTCCAGATTTTCTCTTCTTTCCCTCCTTTCAACAACGATTTGGAACCTTTTTCACCTGTGTACTTATTTTTACACTGAAATTGTGTGATGTTTTATTCGTTGGTGAACACTTCATTCTTATGGATGTGAAATTGGTTTCTGCTGGGACTGAACTCAAGACATCCTGGGTCAGTTTCAAAGTGCACTACATCTGATCCATCTGGCTGAATATGTTTGTTCAGTCAAAGCATGAGCCATTTCCTCAGTTTGTCTCTTCGTGGCATTGCTGTTCAAGGCCTATTGTTTCATGTCTGAATCTTGAGGTGTCCCTGATCTGTGGTTCTGGCTCTGTTATGTAATCAACAAGGAGACTTGCTTATCTTGTAAAAGAGGAAAATCCTTTTTTCTAGTATTCTACAGTGATTTTAGCAATGACCAAAGAAATATAGCTCCCAAAACTGAGTGTTAACAAGGAAGTAAGAATCTATAACTTGAAACTGGTTCTTCATACTTCTCAGTTTCTGGTCTGGTGTCATAAACCCTAGTATAGACAACCTCATGCAACTCAGCTTGCCTTTTAAAACCGGACACATCTTAAGCAATTGTTGATCTTCCATAGTTTAATCTTGCACTTATTGGTCATTGTAAGCCATCATGAGTTTTGGGAATAATGCTATATCAATTTGGTGTGTGATTATTATTATTATTAGTGGTAGTAGTACTACAGTTGAACCTGCCCAAGACAGAAACAGAAGGGAAGGGAAACAAATTTCTGTCTTGCACAGGTTTCCGTCTTAGGCAGGGTCTTTGCCAGGGGACTTGTATGGGGGGAGAGGGTGGGCGGGGGCTAACAAAGTCTTAAATAGCTTAGAGTAAATGCTGATTGGTTTTCCCTTGGTGATATCAGACTGGAGAACTGTTGTTAAGTAACCCAAAGAAATCAATGATTGGTTCTTCAGACGCAAAACAAGTGAGTGGTAATGGGACCATTAAGTTTTTACCTGTAGGTAAAAAATCAAAGGCTGATTTTCGCTACCCATGATGCTCTGGTTTTATATCACACAGTATCAACACGATTAGTCTAAAGTGGCATGCTTCGGTACCAAATCGCCCACAGCCAATTGCAATTGCATAATTTTTGGCTCTGGCATTCTAGCAGCGAGGGGCACAAAGGGATTGCGGTCTTTCTCCCCCACAGTTTTCTTCTGCGGTCACTAAAATGAAAGACTCTTCGTTCAGCAAAGGAGCCTGGGGCCAGTCAATTCTATCTTGTACAGGTGATTTGCTCAGTTGGGAGAGCATTTGCTTTCCGTTTCCGCATTGTACAGGTTTCTGTTTTATACAGGTCAAATATATAGGAATTAATCACAGGAGGATTAAAAAGATTCGATCTAGGCAGGTTCAACTGTATTATTATTATTATTATTCCATTCTTCACCTCCTTCACAGGCATCATATGGTGGTACAGATAGTTCCCAGTTGAATCTGGATCACTTTCAGCTGCTGAGGGTCATAGGTCGTGGAAGTTATGCCAAAGTGTTGCAGGTGGAACACAAGAAGACAAAACGCATTTATGCGATGAAGGTGATCAAGAAGGAGCTTGTAAATGACGATGAGGTATAGTAACTTTTTCTACTGTATGTACTGGATTGTACTTGGTTGAAATCGGTGGTCATAGTTAAATTGTTATGCAACATTATGATTTCTTTGAGATATTGACAATGATTACAGTGGTACCCTTTAGAACATGCTTGGAAACAGTGTTCTAAATTTTGAATGTTGAATGATTTATTATTGTAACTAACTGTAATTTTAGGCTACATTGTACTGCCTCATAAGTGTAATGACCATCAGCACCATCTTAGAATTATTTTGATTTAAGAGCTTTCCTTGTTTCCATTTCTCCAGGACATTGACTGGGTGCAGACAGAGAAGCATGTATTTGAAGCTGCCACCAACTATCCTTTCCTTGTTGGACTCCACTCTTGCTTTCAGACTACCAGCAGGTACCACATGGCATATTATGATGAAGTTACCAATTCTTTTTTATTGAGCAAAATGGCTAAAAAAGACAGACCCACGGTTTAATCCCAGCAAAACCCTTTTACAAGGTTTAAAAAGAGATAGTTCACTAGGTGGTGACTTGATGGAGGACTGGGCCTGTCACTTCCTAAGATAGGGATATACAACATAGGCTCAAACAATTATTGTAGAGAAAACACTGCTAAAAATTAGCGATAAAGTTAGTTACAGATCAGTTGTATGGATAAGGGATACGTTTCTGTTGGAAACTGAATGCTGGAAACATTTTAAGAAGAATTAAAAATTGAATTTAGAAAATTTCGAAAATACCACAAAGAGAAGTCAGATGGTTCGAATGATAAGAATCAAATTTAATCTGTTTGTGAAAAGTGGACTGCATTCAGGAAAACCACAAGTTGTTGATGCACACTTGTCAAAATACCTCATCTCGAAGTGTTTCTAATTGAGGCCACCTCTTATTAGGTTGATAAAGTTTGTTTTGCAAATGAGACAGCCCATGAAGTAAAATATTTCATAGACAATGCTCGTAAAAGTTGCCAATATCTAAAGGTTTTTGTATTTTCTATCCCACTGTAGCCTTATTAAAGGCAATTCTTTCTTTGTGTGCATGTTCATAGGCAGCTGTGCAATTTTCTTTTGGTTTTTCAGGATAAAGATTTGCTGGTCAGTCAGAGAGATTTACTCCTTTTTCTGCGTGTGTGGTTTGGCTATTCTTTTTTAACATTTTGTATTTACTTTTTTTTCCCTTCTCAGGCTTTTCTTTGTCATAGAATTTGTGAATGGTGGTGACCTCATGTTTCACATGCAAAGGCAACGTCGACTCCCTGAGGAGCACGCAAGATTCTATGCCGCTGAGATCTGCCTAGCTCTTAACTTCCTGCATGAGAGAGGTAAACGTGTGAAGTGTCCTAGACCTGCAGTGAAGGAACTCATCTGATGTAGCAGAACAAGGCATATGCCATGAGCATAAAATAATTAGGATTGTTCATGCAAGATGGAAACTTCAAATAGATATATCAGATTTACCTTGTATAATGCTTACGTATTTCTGTATGTTCCATTGTTGAAAAATGGGTTTTAAATGAATATTATCTTGCAAATATCAGTCTCTAAATTTGTGCTTATCTCTTGAAATTAGAATTAAGAACAGTATGTAGATGTACTACAAATTTGGGTACACATCTTTTTGGCATCATTCAAAATTAATTGTCTTTTAATATTTTTCCAAATTTTGACTCTAACATTCGATGCATGACTTTAAAATGACCTCAAGTCTTCTTCTTCTTTTCCAGGTATTGTTTATCGGGATCTAAAACTAGACAATGTTTTGCTAGATGCTGAAGGACATATCAAGCTGACTGACTATGGCATGTGCAAGGTAAACAATGTTGCTGAAATCTTGGTTTTTTTATTAGGCAGATTTTTGTTTATTCCAATTCATTTCATTTTAAATATTAAACATCAAAAGAATTGAACAAAATTGTTTTTTGGATGAACATCTATAATTTGATCTGATACATATATGCAGGATGTTACAGTGGAATGGCGATAAGAAACAAGGAATTAAAAATTGTTACTCTAACAAAACATCCATCTTGAAAATGTGTGATGTTCAAAATATTTAGAATGTATTATTTTGGCAGCCAATGGTCAGATACTATTTATCATTTCAAGGAAGAGCATCTTTTTAACATTTAATTCCTTACTTCATTCAAGTTTAAATTCCTCTCATTTCAAGACACTGTGAGACCAACATATTATTAAGCTAGAATTAAAGTCCATATGGTATTTTCTATAGCATTTTTAGACGTTTTATACTATTTTGTTTCCTTCTTTATCATCTTTTAATCAGTATTTTAAATGTAGCGTAGGTATATATAAATCAATGAAATGAATATTGCTTTTTTTTTTAATCAAAATTTTTATTTCAGTGTATTATAAATTAGATAATTAATTTGTAAGTTAATGACTTTTTCAGTTAATACATAAATCATTGATCCTTGAAATTGCTTGTCTGCATTCCTCATACCAAAAACGTGTCAACCATGAAATTGCTCTTTTCTTTTTTTTAGTATTGTAACTGTGGCTTTCTGAATTATTACTGGTATTTATCTGTTCCCCTTTCTTACCCTGCCTTATCTGCACTCTTTCTCATATTGCTGTCTTTTCATATTCATCATCTTGTCATCATTATTATTTCAAATCCGTTGTTTTCATCATCATCATCATCATCATCATCATCATCAACCCATGACACGCTCACAGGAAGGTTTAAAGCCTGGTGACACGACTGGAACATTCTGTGGCACCCCTAACTACATTGCACCAGAAATCCTGCGGGGAGAAGAGTATGGTAAGGGCTTGACGACAGAGGAGGAGGACGAAGGAACTAACATGTTCATCACCTCACCACTTTAGTACAGTCTCATTCTTCACCCATGACTTTCTCGTTTTGTTTTTATGGGATGAGAAGATATATGTGTGTATATGTGTATGTGAGTTTATGTGTGTCATTTATATATCTTGGCTTCATTTCTTTCCTGTTTTTTTCAATTTACTTTCTATAGCACTAAAATGAGATGTGCTCAGAATAAATTCAATAGTGGGTTTGATGTGAATAGACCTTTGTTCAATTAACAGTCTCATATATGTTATCAAAATCATAGTACGATTAGGTGGTTGATTTAGTTTCCCCCCGTGCACTGAATTACTGAAATAGATTTTGAAAATTTTTGCTATGAAGATGAAGGAGTATTGTTACTTTTTGTTTCATGATTTGCATCCAGACTTTCAGTAGTTGAAAAAAGAAAAAGGAATTTTATGGAAAAGGAAGAACATCAGTCTTAGTATTGCATCATGGAGAGATCCTTGTTGATTCCCCTAAAGTAGACAGGGAATGGGAGTTTTACAGTGGAATGATCCTATGTTTTTGCCCCATGATTACCATCATGGGATTAGCAGATTTATTCTGAGCATGCTTTTGTCTGTCAACTCATCTGGTGGATTGTTTCATTTTATCACTCCTGTTTACACATTGTTGACACAGTGATCACCCTTTTTGGCCTATGTCAGATTCTTACTTTTTCCTCTTGAACTGTAAACCATAAGGATTACCCATCACTTGCTCGGAACATATTCCTAAATGTTTGATTTATCTCAATTTGTAAATGAAAAACTTTTGCCAATGAAAAAGAAATATGAATATTGAAAGCACATCCTGAATTAACTTTGTAAAGTTTGTAAATATTTACAATATTCATCAGAATTTGTTATCAAACAATTCCTTTAATCATAAAAGTGACAAGAATAATGACTGCATCACATTTTGTGGAGACTTTTAATTTTAGTTGAAATTCTTCACTTTTCGTGATATTGCTTTTAATGCATCCAAATATAGTACAGATTCATGTAAACAAAACAGATGCATTGTAGAAGTAAGATTTTTGTCAAGGTGGTTAGTCTTCAAGCAATGCTAATCAAACATGATTTTTCTTATTTTCTTAAAAATGTTGACTTCATGATAAAAAAAATGATTTAATATGAAATCTCACAAATTTTCAATCATTACTTATTTAAAAAAAGTGTTTTAAACTCTCCTGGATTTTACTCCAAAAATGTCCTAATTTGCTTGAACAAAAGAAGTCACACATTATTTATGAATAACTCAAAGGTTTACATTGAGCCTTCTTTCTCATTTTATATGCTCGTGATTGTGAATGAACAATTTAAGCAACTTCAATTTCATGCAGAGAAAGTGGTATGACAATGGGCATTTCACTGGCTATGCAGTCTATAAATTTTAACTAATTTGGACCAAAAAATGAGTAGGTGATCTTATATCTGAACATTTACGGAATTCTGAATCGTGCATTAACTGCTGGAAATGATGGTGAGCACTGTGTCAACATTTATATGCTTTTCAAGTCCTCATATCTCATAACCAAAACCAAATAATGTTTGTTTTGAGTTTACAGATGCACCACAATTGGATCTTGGAGTGATCGCCTCCGTACTAAAATCATCAATAACTAACATTATTTTCATTTGATTTCTACCATTTTCTTTTTTACTTGTTTTGACTGAACAGTACTTTTTTTTTCACACCTGGCAGGAGGTGTATTATATGATTTAAAAAGAGAAGAAATAAGTTGAAATTCATTTACATAATTTAACAAAAAAGTCCAGAGTAGTGAAAAAAAAAAAAAACAGCCATAAAACTCCTGTGTTAACATGAATACTCAACCACTGTGGACATTGTGTCAGGTCTTGGCTCATGAATCATTTCTTTTGAACACCTTTCTAAGGATCAAAGGCACAAATCCAGTTGTTGTCGATATTGTTGCTGATCTGAATATACAGTTTACTGTCCATACAACACTTTCAATCTTGTTCATGGATCAGTTAAAACAATTGAGTGTCATTGCGTCTCTATCTTCTAGTGTAGCTCTCATGACATTTCGTGGAAATTGATTCTGCTCAGTATTTCACACCCTTTCCAAAAACATGTTGTTGAGCAAAGGATCTCTCTGACCTTCACAGCCCCTCTTTCTGCCCAGTCACACAACTATCTACGTCTTTCTTTGGCTGGACAAGAGTATCATTCCAGGACTTGAAAATGATAGTGTCAGAAAGATTAAGGACTTTGATAAGAAGTAATCTTCCAGCTCAGCTCTGTGAGCTTACTGTGTTTAACTTGCAAAATATTTGTTTGAGTCGAAGAAAACTTACACAGTTTAATCATATGTATTGTTCTGATTCCTTTGACACTCTTTTCCTCATGTGAATTTAACTTGTTGCTTCATTGAAAATTTAACCTCCTTGCGGACTGCTGCCCCATCCATCACCCATGTGCCTGTCTGATTTTGTCCCTCTAAACTTAGTACTCAGCTTTCTCTGTTCTGTCCTGATCATCTGCTGTTCAGGAGAACTTGATGCCAGGTGACAAGACCAACACCTTCTGTGGCACTCCAAACTACATCGCACCAGAAGTTCTACGGGGGGAGGATTATGGTAGAGTTTTCGTTATTGCGGCCTTGTGCGTGTGGAGTGAACTGCTAAATGTGCTCTGTTATGTGGAATATTGTGTTAATTTAGAAACTTTATCTGGCATATCCTGAATTGATGAGAAAATGAAATCATGTCTCTGCCTGCCGAAAGGCATAAAAGTGGATCTTCTGATTCAAGTATTTCAATGAAGATGAAATTAAATAAAGATTTGGCGCAACTTTTATTCTAGCAACAAAGGTATTGCTATTTTAGTACTTATTGGATCTATCCTCATATTCCTCAGACCTATGCAGTTCACTTTTACCGCATGCCGCTTACGTTGCTTGCCTTATGTCCACTCTCCCTGTCATTGCTTGACTAAGTAGGTAGTCTGACTTTGGCAGATAAAATAACAAAACAACATAACCTAGCTTACTTAGTTTCTAAAACTGCTTACAGAAAAAGGTTACAATTCACTTTATGGTTTTAAGCAAGAAACAGAAATAAAGCCTCTCAGAGTTGTAGCGCTAATAACAATTTTGTGGATTAGTGGATCACTTTTAAAGCCATGGCAGTTTAACTTCCCCATCCATTTTTCTTATGTTATGCTATAAACCATTTTTTAATGTTTTCCCTTACACTAAGCCAAGAAACAAGTTTGAATTTTGCTGGTAAAGGTATTACTGAGCCCGCCCTTTGCTTGAAATAATTTCCTAAATGTATAACTAAAACCAGTTATAAGTATTCCATTTTAAAGCACTTGGCTTATTGATCAAGGACATTTTTTTAGAAAGAAGTAATAAACCGTAGAACGAAGTGGCTGTACAGAACAAAATTACTTAGCATAAAATAAAAGAAGAAAAAGCATAACTGGGTAAATGGAAGAAAACTCATTCCGATTCACATATTTCACTGAGTTATACTGATATTTAGTTAGTAATAGAAAGAATGGAAAATTCCTTTGAAGTCATAAGAAATTGAATGCTAAAAATGTTGCCAAAATCCCCCCCAAAATATTAAAAAGCTTTACTCTAATCTCTTTAAGGATGGAGAAAAGAAAGAAAAAAAAGATTTTTTTGTTACCAATATAAGCAGATCAATTGGGTACATACAAGAAACAAGTTGATTGTCCAGTGTAGAGCTCTGCCTCACTCCTTCATGCTGGTAGTCTTCACTTGCACTTGAGTCTCTCCTCTGTTTTTCTTTAATCATCAAGGAACAATTCATACATAAAAGATAAAAAAAAAGGTAATAATAATTCCCCAAATGTACAAATGTGTATGTACCCTTGTACTGAACTTTGCACTGCAAACTCTCCTTTTTTTTTTCTTTTTAGGAGAGGGAAATGTGGAAGTAACATTGGATCTGTGTATTGTGTTCAGAAATATTTGCCATTTCCCCCTTTTTTCCTTTCCTTTCCCCCTGATGCTTTCCATATTACACACTTGCGTGAATAGCATAACAAAGAATCACTGTTTTTATATGCTGTTTTATTTTGTCTAATAAAGCATAGACATTTTTTAAAAAGTGAAGAAACAGAATAATAAAAAGTTAATGAAGTGAAGGATAAAAAACAACCCAACACCAATGAAGGAAAGTGAGATTTATGTCATGTTGCATTACATTTGTTCATTCTTTGTGAACATTTTATTGTTTTAGCATTTCGACTTTTTTGTTTTAATTGTTAACGGTTATCGAATGCTTTCAACTGCACCTATTTTACATATTAAAAATGAAAATATTGCACATAGGCTTATACGGTTATATATTTTTTTAATAAACAGTAAACATTAAGTGAAAAATAAGTAATATTTTTATACACACTTTACTCCAATGCCATCAACGTTATATAAATATAAAGCTGTAACATTTATAATCAAAATACACTCATGATATAAACTGCTATTAAGGGGATAAAATATTTACACACCAATATACCTTCATATGGAGATGGGGCTTTCTTATTTATTGCATAATATTCATGATTAGAGAGGCATACAATTTTAACTTAAGATAATGACGTAGATTGTAAAATTATTATGTCGCTGAGCATGCTTCATGATGTTAACATGACTTTTCAGTTTATTTTTATATGTTTAGAAATCCAGTCAAACCTGCCCTGAGGGTAAAGGCAAAATTAAATTATTATTAAGTCTCCATATTATCTAGGATGATGCTACTATAGTAGACAATGGTTGAAACTAATGGCAAATGCTCGTAAAATATACCCTTCTTTTTGTAATATTATAGTAAAACATACCGGGCAGAAAGAGGCTGGGAGATATATAAAATACATAATATGGTCTGTTAAGATCCAGGATAGGCAAAGATAACCTAACACTTATCATCGACACTGGAAATTGTTTAGTCTGATCAAAGTTATTTGCTATGTTACCACATCACCCCTACTTCTTCAATGTGATGTTATACAGGCTATGGTTTTCAAAAAAAATCCTGTTTAGTGATCAGTAAAAGCAAAGGTACTCGCCAGATGCCCCAAAGGTTTTATAAATGTTTACTGTTTCTGTGTCGCAAAGGTTTCTATTTGACATTAAAAAAAATGTCTGTTCCGCTTCATGTACCAAAAGTAGGATAAGCTCAGGTTCTATGGGCCTTATATACCTTGAAGGATCTTAAAACATAGGAAATAAGCGAGATTTTTACTTGGTAGATTTGACTTAACAATTACGCTCTTGTTTTCCTTTTTGCTCCTAGAAAGCAAAATATTAGATGTGCACTTTACTGGTTGATTCTGTTCCGTTTCCTAGGTCTTGGAGCCTTTTATTTGCTTTGCTTGAGTTTACATTTCTACAGCATGGATGAAGAACTGGAAGTGCTTCGTTTTCTTTTTTATAATGTCCTGTCTCAGTATTTATGATGATAAGTATTACTCCTAGGCTTATTTTTTTTAATATTGTCACAGTTGTCTCCAATATCCCAAATGGCCTAAAATGCAACATGCAGGATGTACGCTGCATCTTTTGTTATAAATGAGCTCACAGTAGGGCTAGTATGCTGTTTTTGACTTTAATGCTGAGAAGGTAAGAGTAGAAGTTTACTGCAAATGCAAACGTCACTGTTTTACAATATCAGAAAGTGTGGAATTTGAACATGAGTCAATGCAATAAAAGAAATATCGTGATAAAACAATAGTCTGACAGAAATGGTTGTTTTTTTTTCTTTAAAGGACCTCTTAACATTGTAAATTTCTTTTTTTTTTTAAATATAGTTACTTAACTGTCGCTGATTGAAACTGGTGACTATTGCTATTATCATAATGTGGTTTTGCTAATTATTTGAAGTTGTCATGTTTTGTCTGCGGTCAGTTGAACAGCTACTAGATGTCAGCATATTTATCCCTCTATTGATAATTCTGAGTTGGAATGATGAACTTGTCGTCAGTTTAACCTAAAATAACAACCATGTGAAAGTACGTGTCACTGCTGTATGTTGCATTCTGGACTTTGTTTGGAACATACGCATTTCTGATTTATTTCTCTTTTCCTTTGAATTTTCAGATGGGCAGTGATTATTTGCATGAACATTTTATTTTATGTTTATTACATTTATAATCTGACTCCTAATCTAATGCAACCCCTTGAATAAGTTCTCCTATTCTAGAAATGTTGGTGTGTTCTGGGACTGTCACCTTTTTATTTGTCCAGTGTTTGTGTGTTTTGTCAATTGAAGGAATTATCATTACTTCTTTAAGTTGTCTTTAAAAGTTGTTGTGACCAAGTTGGACTGTATAATTATGTTTGAATCATTCCAAATGAAATCTACAGTTAGAAGAGCATTTGAATACAAATCTTATTTTTCTACCTACATAAGCATCTACTGCAGTATTTTATAGATGCTTGACGGTAAAGAGCAAACACAATTTGAAATTCTCTCACTTTCTCTCTCTGTCTCTCTTTCTTTCTCTCTCTCTCTCTCTCTCTCTCTCTCTCTCTCTCTCTCT
>JBDFRD010062078.1:0-14304 GCA_039654405.1 Bullina lineata | reverse complement strand
GCTGGCACGCTAAGCCAAAAAGCTGCCTATATTTTGCTTTTGTTTCTAATCTGCTGTCTTTTATTTCTCTTTTCTTTTATGTGTCGCCTGAACAGGTTTTGGGCAAGCTTCCAGGAGCTCAAGCATAAAAAGGCAAGCCAGAGAGAAGACCAGCAAATGCCTTTGATTAGTCCTTTTGTCATTGCCCTTCTTAACTTCTATTATATAATCTTACACGTCTGTAACCTCCCCCTCAAAGTTGCCGTTAGTTATTATTTCAGTTACGTTCTTTTCTTGCCTAGAATAAATTGATATTTCATCTTCCCTCATGTTGCTTGCTGAATCTTAAACTTCTCACCCAGTCTGTTAGTCGTGCCTGTTCCATTTGCACCCAGTTTAATCCTGGGGCCTGTGTGAGTATGTTTGTGGCACACAAGTGATTATGGTTGTGGTGGACAACCAGTGAGTTGTATCATGAAGCTCTGTATAGGAGTATTCAGAAATCCAACTGTCGCACAAAGTTGATAAATAATTCAGTCCACCAACAACTACGTTTCTACTACTGAGTCGTATTAATCTTTATAATTTTTTACCCCTTTGCCTTTTTTTTTTTTTTCTTTTCACTCTTCACATGCACGTAAGAGAATTCCTATACCATCTGTGCAATGAAGAAACTGCTAGTAGAGCACATTCAGTAGTTTCAATATTGGGTTTGATGTGCCGGTAGTCGTTGTTACCTCGAGATGATTATTCTTTTTTGTTGGAGGGGGTTCTTAATTATTATTGTGAATTCTAAGTATTTGTTTTATTTATTTGTTTTTTTAAGAGTTCCTAGTTCAGTGCCAGATTTGACTGTGATAAAGACGTAAGAGAAAGGAAAAAAAAAGGAAATTACCCACCACTAGACTGAAGTATACTTTGTCATCAAGTTAGTCAATTTTGGAGTGTTTACAGTTTAAATATGAAATACCAGTATTATAGAAATTTTAGTTTTATATGATACTTGAGGTAAAAGGCACATATTTAAAATTGAACTGAAAGAAATGATGTGTATCAAACAGACTTAGGTATCCAGTATTCAATGAAGTATCAAGCATAATTTATAATTCCTACCTATTCGGTGAATCTACCTATTATATGTGAATAATTCTGAACTGACATTTTATCGCAAATTACAATTATGCATTACCCATTGTTATTATTTTATAATATTCATTTTATTTTTCTTTAGAAATTCAGTTCATTATATGATTATGCATTCATTTATATCATATGTATTTTTAGCACTCATCTTTTTGTATGTTTCATTATGGCTTCTTTCTAGAGCTCTCTGAACTCCACAATCCTGTTTGAAAAAATGCTATTTTCTCATTGAGGGACATTTTTTTCAACCACTGATCTTATTGAAAATTCAGCTGAAGAAAGAAGGCCCAATAACCTCAAGTGACTTTTGGTCATAATGTTGGTTTTTTATCATGATGAATAGTCCATTGTATTTCTTCTTCTTTATTTTATTTTTTTTTTTTGTCGTAATCTTTATCACGAAAGCTACTTAAAAAAGTGAGATATAACTTGTGCCTCCCTCCCTTTCCCTTAGAGAAAACATTACTATATACATATATAATATATAAGTTAATGAGCAACGCCATTGCATAAATGATAATATTTCTGGTTATCCGGATACTGACAAAGGCAATGTTATTTCATTGGCCTAAAATCAGGTAACTCATTTATTGTAGTTATTCCAGATATATATTTTGTGTGTAATTCGTTTCATGTAATAATATTTATGTAGAGATATGAATTATGTTAAGTAGATGTTGTCTTTTTTCCCTTTTGGGAGAAACATTTTTTAACAGGTTTTTTTGTGATTTATAAACATTTTTCTTGTGCTTTTTTTTTGTTTTGTTTTGTTTTTTACTTTTAATTCATCTTGTACAAATTTATTTAAAACAAATTGTCAACCAAGATATAATTTATATTTCATATTTGTTTCGTAATATCTAGTTTTTAAAAAGGATGAAATCTTGTGTCAAAAGAGATAATGTTCTGCAGTCTAAAGGTTAATTCTTTCAGTCCTGATACTGAGTATGCCTGCTTTGGTTACTGATTGTTATATCATTCAATAATCTTGAACATTTAGGGCCATTTTATTCAGTTGCTTTCTTCATGGCTGACACATTATTAATCCTTTGGGCATAACAGGCAACAAGGGGGAATTTGTTTATTTTTTGTTATAACAAAGGCTTCATCTAACACAGTCAAGAGGTAATGGAAACTCATTAGGGTTTTATGTTAGCGCTCGTATTTGTATTATATTTGAGTATGAGGAGGTATGATTTTGGGGGTCTGAGAAAAATGTGGTTGTAGTTTTAGATACTTTCAAAGTGTATTGTGTCAGTTTTTTTTTGGTACAGAGTGGCTGTAACATTATGGATGTTCCTTTTGTTTTAAAAGGATAGGTGGACTCTTTATGTGGCCACGCATGGAAAAACATATGCCTTGGCCTTATGTTTGGATGTCCCATTATTGTTTCTCGGTGATGCTCGAAATGCAGCCTTGGTGATATTTTTTAGAAAATCTGGCAGCTAATACAGATTATTCTCATACATTAAATCTTTAGTTTATTTCCTGTCGTAAAAACTATGTTTGTTGTATATTTGTAAACATTCTAGATCACTGGTTCTCAAACTTTTTAAAACAAATTTACTTAGGGGTCTGTCTCTTTACAATTTTTTTCTGTGAGTTACGGCCCCTTATAAATTTATTACCGGTACAATTGATAATCTGTCCACTTAGTCAAGTGTTTCCATTTTATTCAAGATAGCTTAAATGCCTTTGATTTTACCTATAATCCTTTAAACGCCAAGGAATAAATCATAGCTTTATTAAAGAATTAAGAATAGACTTGCATACACTAAAATTTAAAACTCGGTGTCTTCTTTGTGGTCCCCCATAAAATTGCTTCATACTCAGTTTGAGAACAGCTGTTCTTGATGTTCATGGAAACTTGCTGCATTGAAGTAACAAAAATTTAAACTGAAAAAAATTAATGATGTAAAGAGAATTTTACTTGTGTTCTTTAGGAAAGATGAAAAGTTGAAGTTTACATTTTTTTTTTTATTTACTTCTGCAGTATTTATTATTTTTATAAATTAATCAAAATAATCTTGGGTTGTCATTGTTGTCATTACTGTGCACGTAAATTTGTGTTCATTTTATGTGGTTCAATAATCTTGATATTGCTTTGGCACAAGACCTCTGTAGTTATTGTTTGAGGCCAAATGGGTCAAAATGTGCTACAGGAGTCTTTGTTTTCATATGACACAGAATGTGAGCATGTTTGATGCGGTGATAAGTGCTTTACTCATTATGTCGTTTGTTCCCCATTTCATTTTTCTTTCTCTGTTGCAGTCAGTTGTAGATGCTTCGAGTCATGTATTATTATCTATGGGTCATTCATGTCCAGTGTATACTATTACTGAGCTTTGAGATTTTTATTGCGTTTGTGAATTGTTTCATTGTCCACGGGTTTCTTTTGTTGTGCGTTTTCGTAGATAGAGGTTGACGATGGATGCTGTTTTTTCAAATTACAGTAAAACTCGGGTATATGATGGATATGCGTCAATGTCAATTTTAAATAACTTGTCATTGCCTTCCCTTTGCAATTCACATAATATGCAATTTTTTTATTTTTTGAGTACTTTCAAGGTTGAAGGATGAAATCTTACATTACTCACCCTTGACTTGTACTATTCAGTGCACATGCAGCTTTTTTTCTATGGTGAATTACATAAATAAGTTCTGAAAAAAGTGAAACTTATGGAAGTGTAACTTTACATCTCATATGGTCTTGAGCGGTTAAGTCTTTATGAAAGAGCAATGCATAATATAGCTAAGTGACGACCCATGCATCTTTTCATTTTTCAGCTGATGAAGCAGTGATGTCATGTCAGTTCAACTGCAAGCAACGGCCTGAGATATGAATGGTTTGAGGGGCCAGTTTTGACTAATGTGATTTTTGAAACCCCCAAAAAACAAAGAACAGAAGGGCGTTGCTCTCCACGAGCATTTCTCATTGGTTAATTCTTCTTGAAGAATATTTCGAAGTACCCTGGAGATTTGCTTCACCTAAGCCGATCCTGCATTAATTAGAGTGATCAGCCCTGTCTTTAAAATTATGGGGGTTTATTCGAACAGATTCAGTACTTTGGGGAGAGCCAATTTTCCTACCTAAGAAGAGTCTCGGTACCAAATCCCATAGCTTATGTCTTGCGGCCAAAACTTGTCTAGTATCAGCTCATACCTCAACAGATTCCTCCTGCTGTTTTCTAAAGGAGTAAAATTGAGTCTGTCTAACTAAATGTCCAACGTTTTTGTACATATACATGTATATCCAAGTTATACTGTACTTTACCCATTTTATTTCAAGAGGTTGGATGCACTATAGATGTCAAAATTAATGTCATTAAATGTATCCTGGAAAATTCAGTTTTTCACTCTCCATATATATGTGTTGTTGTGGCAATGTGCAATTGATAATGAATAGACTTTTTTTCTTTTCTTTTTTTTTGGGAGGGATTGGCAAATTGTTTCGTTATTTGTTTTTTTCTGGAGGATTCATGAAAAAGTTTCATGACTATGGCAATCAACCCTCATGAATGCTCAATCATTTGTTTTAGAACAATTTCTTTTCTCATTTACGTGTGTGTTGATCTTTTACTCAGTCAGTGTCATTGAGTTGAGGATCATTAAAATTATTGCTCAAATACAAAAATGTGAAATCTGTATTTCCATTTTTTTTACTAAACTGTAGTAGTTGTTTTTTTTTAATAAAACATGATTCATGCTGCAGGGAATATTACAAACTTTACAAAAAAATGTTTTCTTGTTTTGTCCTTGGAAAAATTAGTTTTAAAAAGGAAAGGAGGACATTTTCACTACACTGTTTCTTTTCTTGAATATAGCTGATAAGTATTTATGTATTTTGTATAAAGGTTTCATAAATATTTTGCTTATGTAGGACCAAGTGATCAGTGGAGAACAAAATCTTAACAGTTTCATCTTTCTTTTGGGTTTTATCGAAGTCCTTATCTATTGTTTCCTCTTGAGTTTGAGCACTGTAAAGAAAAATAGCACCAATTAAATGTGACAGTGTTGTGTGTTTCATTTCGGCACATGTGTACACGTGACTTGGAATGTTTAGTGTGAAGAAAATTCAGACAACGACCCTGAGCAGGAAATTAACATTCATGTTTTTCTGTGAATCTTTCCGCTTTATATTTCGAAGAGACCTGGCTTTTGTGCCAATTGAAAATCATTGAAATTTCTTTATCAACCACCAAACATTTTGCAGGGTTGTTGTATGCCAGCAACATATTGAAATCAAATGTGGTTTCCTGGCAACTCGTGAAGCTTTGATAATCCTGATAATTCGTTGAAAGGATAATTAATTTACTTCATGCTTCATATTGTGGAATTTTTTCAACTTCATACTATCCATATTTTCCTACGTGTATTTATTTCAAAGGGAACAATTTGAATTAAAGATTTCTCTTACACTTCATCACTAAAGCAAGGAAAATCAGTTGTTTATCATAATCCAAATCATAAAAGAAAAAGAAAAAGCAATGGAAAAGTTCACATACAGAAGAATCTGCTATTGAGAAATTAAAAGTATAGATATTTTCTCCCCAAAGGAGAAACTTTGTGCTGGGATATTGGTGCTCCTTTAAAGCAATGTCAGACTCTGAGACCGTAGAAAGGTTCGGTTTACACGTTATTTCCAGTGAAGAGAATAGTAATAAAAAAATAATATGGATTGACCAGTGTCATGTGCAAGTTATATTATTCATAGATTCAAAGCAATTATGTATGGGGGCTTTTGATAATGCCCATTTCAAAATGTTTTATAAAGTTTTGTTAAAATGTACAGGATAAGCAAGAATAGCTTACATTTTAAAATTACGCATATGAAAGGAATAGTAAATACACTTGACTATTGAATAATGCCTAAAAGATTATTCATGTGTTTACAAAATGGTGCTTCAACTGCTTTAGGCCGGAGATACCCTAAACGATACATTTGAAGAAATATTCCTTGCTTTCACCCACACCATTACTGCATTGGTCTAGAGTATGAATGTTTGAATTCATTGATTTTTGTTTTGTTTTTGCTTTTGATCACAATTATTTTATTTCCCGAGCTCTGTGAAAAACCACCCTAATTAGCTCTGTTGTATTTTCTTCTTTTTGTTTGTCTTCACTGGTCCTATCATCACGCAGACCATTTTTGCTAAATGACAGACTTGGAAGTGTCTAAGTATTGAAGTACATTGCTGAAGTGTGCCTATTATTTCTTTTTCACTGACGGGCCTATGACACGTTTTGTGTGATGCTAGTCTGGTTCTTGATGTAAAATTCGCTTTATCCTACGTCAGTATGATGTAAGTTTTAACCAAATAATAATATTACTGCATGCATTAGCATACTTTGTATATTTACTTACAGATTTTAATTTCCTTCGTTCAATTCACGGTTGTTCTTGTGTTATTGCTCTTTTTTTTTACAATATTTTTTAAGCATAGGCCAATAAAGCATACTAAAATATATATATATTTGTTTGGCTTTTTCCTTTCTTTGCAGACAACTCTTCCATGTTTTTTCCTTTTTTATTTTCCAGCTCTACTTCTCCATTTATACATTCTTTTCTCTCTTTTCTATCCTTTCCTTTTGCGAGTTCACTGTTGAAGAAACATCCGATGTTGGTTGTTTATTAGTGTCACTTCAGGCAAGATAATTATTGATGTGTCTTACTTCTTATACATGTGCTATTTAAATTGTGATGTTTTACAAGATACCAAACAAAAACAAGTCTTTATTTTACAAGGAGCCCAAAAAGTTCCAAAAAAGGAACTACAATGTATTGACGACTGTCAATATTTTGGCCATATAATGTATGAGACATGATTGCCCACCAAGAACAGTGATAACATGGAGAGTGGAAGGAAAGCCAGGTAGAGGTCAACAGACAGATGATGTAAAAGAGAGGACATTGTAGCTTGGCTGAGTGGAGTGCATGAGACACCACGCCAAGAACAGATTATCTTAGAGATCCATGGCACAATCAAACCTATTCTTGGGATGGCACTGAACTGAACTGAACTGATGTCGAGTTGAGCAATCATATTTTTCTAAAGGAAAGCATCCGATGAATTGCAGGTTAGCCTTCAACAAATACCTATACTCATCACCGCAATATTGTTAAGTTGCTGAGAAAAGATGCACCATAACAAATTGAATATAAACCAAAAGTGAAGCTAGATTAAAAGCAAGCTTTAATCAATCAAAAAAATCAACATCATCAACATTTCATTGATTGTACCACCATAAATAGCCGTAAAAACAAAGCAGCACTTTAAGAATTCAGTGAGGTGAACAAAATAAGAAGCACAATGAGAGAGAGAAATCCATTACAAAATTATGGAATGGAAGAAAGAGGGCATGACTTTAAAAACAGATATATATTGTATATTATATGAACTCTGCTTAATATTATATCCTAAGTAATATGTTCCCAGAACCTTTTTCAGATCAGAAAGTGATGCCTGTTGCTGATCCTACCCTCTCCGCACACAAAAAAATCTACAGAAAGTCAACAATGCACAAGAGATCATAAAGCAATTACATGTGTCATTCACAACCACCCTAAGTAAACTTGATAGGACACAGTACTGCAGTATTTAACTGGTGAAACAGGTCCCACTGAATTACTTTGCATAACAATCATACATTTTGAAGAGATGCTACTTACATGGTAACTGCAAAAGGGAAGCCAAACAATAATAAGAGCTGGTACCAAAATAGAGATTATACAAAGATGCGTCAGTTTTGTAAAAAATATTTCGATCTCACTAAAAACGTGATCAGGTCAATACAGAAAGTATGGTCATCATCTTTGGGCCAGCACAAAATGTATTTGATAAGTAAAATATATCTGAAATATGGTATGTGTTTATGTTCTATTAGGACCTGGGACTTACAAGAATTTGATTAAAAAAAAACAACTTCATTCTATTTTAAGCTGTTGCTTTTGATTTTCCTTTCTTTGCAAACCACTCATCACTTTTGTCAGCTAAAAGAGCCTGAAACGACAAGAAAAAGATAATAATGGTACCGGTACTGAAATCTTCACAATTATTCCTTGTAATATTAAATTAAAAAGTAAATGTATTTTTCAATCACTACAAACCACACAAAAAGTAACTCAACATTAATTTTTTTTAACTAATAACTTTTACTGCTCCCTGCTCAGGTAATATTTGATGATTCATGTGTGATAAGGCCAAAACAAATTAAAAAGTGAAGAGTATATTAAAATTTAAAAAATATATATATCATGAGAATGGACAACTTTCTAAAACATAATGAAAAAAATATTATCTTTTCAAAATTATTTTTCTAGGTCAGATACTTGAAAAGCAGCCAAACAAAAAACATAATATATCATTATGCTTGTACTCCACCTACATATTGTCATAGGCTATATGAATAGGCCTGAAGATTAGCTTAATATTGCTTTTCTTTTGTTTGCTTCACTTGAGCCATTTTCACTTTGTGGAATTTAGCTTTCTCATTCCTAAACATACATTCAACACTTAGGTTTCATCTCCACTTTTGTCTCTACAAATTTATCAATGTGATGTAAATCTGTAGGCCTACTCATATTTTGCAACCAAGTGGAACATGCCATACAGACATGCCAACTTTATGGGATCACCGTAAAATATTCCGGGGAACTGTCAGAAATTACGGTTTACGGGTGATTATGGCCAAATTACGGCGACGATAAATGCTTTTAAATCACATTCTGTTACATTCTTTGTTCTCTGGCCTTATCCTTGTGCGCAATAAAATTACTCTTTTGGGTCCTCATTTTACTGTAAATTCAGCTCGTGATTACTTCAAGCCTCAAATGGGGTTGGCATGTCTGTGCCATGGCATTCCCCTAAACTAAAAATTACAGTCTTATTTTCTTATGATCAAATGAAAAAAAATAAAGCATATCTTTGTTATTATATTTTTTTTCTGAACATGGCCCATGCTGCTTTAAAAGCTGTGTCAGAAGGACCGAATTAAACATTCATGAAGAATATATCATACTATTTAAAAAGAAAATGACAAAAGCATCATCAGTTTACCTAACAGTAACAAATAAAAAAAAACAACTAAAAACGACTTTGAGTAGCCAATTCATTTAAAGCTTTACCTTATTCAACAGAGAATCAGCATGTTTGTCCACCTGAGACAGTTGTCTGAATGATTCGTCTCCAACAAAGCAAATTTCATGACCATCCTGGTGGAAATGTGGAATAGCATTAGGGCTGTGCAAATAATTGTTGTTTGAGAGAAAAAACAGACAAGATAAACACAGTTAGCGATGAGTAATGGAAAAACATGGGGAAGACGATGCAGATAAAGAAACAGAGAGATAGTACACACACAAGTCATAACACAAGTGTTCGAAAATTACATAGCTTGTAACATTAAAACAGACAGAAAAAATGGAGTAAAATGTCTTTCCTACAAATACAATACTAGGATCTGCATGGTCAGGATTCAAACCAACAACTTTCAGGTGTGAGTTTGACAGCCTAACCACTCGACCTCATACATCACCATATCAAAATAGCAAAAGATTCCATCATTGCCTTTCAAACTATAAGTTATGCTCATTTTGACATGTTTGCAAGATTCAAGAACTGCTGAGACATCATCATATTCTGCCCAAATTTTGTCCAATTTTACTTCAAAATAGACTATAGCTTCACACTTTCAGACAATTACATGAACCTTAAAAATGCAGGAGAAAAAAAATCAAAACATAATAAAAATATTTTAAAAAACCTGAAAACATTATGACTCAAAATATGAAAAAGAAGAATTGATTATCTATTCTTGGTCAGATTAAAATCAAGGAGAAAAAAAATAGAAGCATGGAACGTAACAGAAAAGAAAATACTTACAGGATCTGCAAGAATGACCACTTGCACTGTGGCTTTGCCTGGTGTGTCTAAACTGACCAGAGGTGTGAGGATAGTTTGCTGCTTCTCCTTCATTTTCTGTTCCAAAGCAGGAAGCTGACAAGAAGATTGAAAAAGTAAAACTCAGTGTCAAACAGTGGTGACCGTGTTGGGGAGATAAAGTATTGGGTAAAAGAAATATGTGACATGAATGTTGAAACGGCTCTTGCTCATTCATTCATTCATTCATTTCCTTCCTCCCTTTCGAGCATAGGCCACAGACCAGATATTTCTGCTCCTTCCTTTCCCCAATTAGTTTTTCCACTTCAGTCTCATTCATTTGGTTTTCATCAACTCTCCTTCAAGAGAGAATATAAATCTTGAGCTTCTTTTCTGCTTTCATTACAAAATTCCACACACTAATGAAGACACTCTTTAGTCTCCCAAGTTCAAGGTGAAGTTTAGTGTTCTACATCTTCTTGTAGCAAAATTTTGGTTTCTAGAAGAGAGTTGTTAACTCAATTTTAAAGCCCAACCAGGAAGGCTCAGTAACTATGAAAGTCACAACCTCTATTGCTCTTTGATGAAATGTAAAGCTTTGAAACAGTCTAAATCAAAAACAAAAAAAGGAACACTCTAAGATTTCACCACAAATCACATTATATTCACTAAGAATTATATTATAAAATCTATATTAGTAAATAAGTAAAAGAAGATAAAATTACATAGATCTAGTTTTATAAATTTATAAGTGAAGTTTTCAACATAAACTTCTGAATATTCAAGAAGACCATTTCCATCCCGTGTTTTCTGCGGAAATGGATCTATAGTTAGCCTGACCACCACAAGTAACTAGGAATGACACATGGTGTGGAAAATCAAAACTGCATAAATAATTAACTTTCAACAGCCAATAAGGACAAAATCATCAGCTAAGATAAGAGACACTTACCTCTGAACTAGGGCAGGCAAAGGCTATCCTTCCAAAGGCAGTGGCGTGATCAACAGTTTTCCCAATGTCAATGAGCTCCAACATGCACTGTGGGAACAGAATGACACAACAAACACTGGAAGTGAGTTGCAGACTTATCTTAAATCCACACCATTTAAGTAAAATGATTTGTGTTTCATGTAAACAGGTGTATTGCATGCATAAGCAACATATCAAGGCCATGCCCGTATAAGTCATTCAGAAAAAAGATTCAGTGTTAAACTCCATGATCAAGTTCGGAGTGTTTTTATTGAACAAATGAATACAAAGAGACAAATCATTTTTTTAATAATAACAATAATTATAATAATAATAATATAATAATACAGTTGTCGCAGTCTTAAGAACCCGCCCCTCGGGAGACATGATGATGACCATGTTCCAAGCCGGAGTGGGCTCTTACAATATTACTACAGTATTACAATACCTGACTTTTATCATATCCAAGCACAGCTGACTTTTCCTTTAGATCATAGATTTTCATATTACACAAATCAGTCCAGAACTCTGAAAAGAAGAAAAAAAACACCCATCAAATGTGAACAATTATAAATATGAAACAGAGACACAGCTCTCATTTTTACTTTTTTGAAACCAAAGATATACAACATTATGCAATAAATTATATATTGCTTGTTGTTTTTGCATTTCAACACTTTCAGATTCTTTTTTCTATTTCAAAAGTATTTGGTTTTCTTTTAGTTATTAATTTTCTTTTAATGTGAAATTGAACCTCTAAAATCTTTAATGACTGCAAAAAAGTGGATGAATGCTGCAGAGAAGATAAAAAATGCAAAGAGGAAAAAACAAACAAAAAGCTATCCAGAGCAGACAAACAGAAAGGATATCTTCTTGTCAATTTTTCGCCATTTCTATTTTCATATAGTCTCCCCCTCCTCCCCCTTTTCATTTTCCTTTTTACTTCTCTTGAAGACAAAAACATGGTTCATTTTTGTGTTTGTCTGCTTTGGGATAGATTCTTTTATTTGTGTTGTTTGAACCAATTCATTTTTTTTTCTCAATCTGAAACAATAAATTTAATTCTTGAAAGCAATAAAACTATATGGCAGATATAATAAAGAAATCAGGACACTTACTTTCTTAACAAAAAGCAAAAATGTCATAAGAGATACTCACCAACAGAGTTCTTCAAATTTGAAGAAGCAAGTGAAACTTTTCTCACTGGATCTGATATAAAATATAAGCATCACATACAAAATCAACAGTAATGATACACAAAAAAATAATGTAACTTAGTTGCATAGGTGTATGAGAATGTGTTTGCTCTTTTGATAGTATATTTTGTGGCATTAAAAAAATCTAAGCAGTTGTAAAGTCAAAACAATGAGCATCGTACACTGGGCCAGTAGTTCAGTATTTGAGAAAAATCTTCTGGTAACTAGAGCTGTAGTATAATTCTGTAAATCATTATCTTTAGACAGAGTACACATTGTTCAGTCAGTCTATGCTTTTAATGTTATTGCTAATATTCAGTATTTAAAGCTGAGTCATTTTTCCACACTTCCTTCATAAACCTTAATTTTCATGGATGATAGTACTGACAGGCGCAATGAAGTTCATGTTTCTTATGTTTCTGAGTTTAAAGAAAATTTCTTACAGCACATACCTCCATCAACGCTCTCTTCAATTATTTTGAATTTGTATCCATCAGGGGAAAGCAAAACGCTTTCCTCATTCTCAGTATGTATTGGGTAACCTTCTTTTTTCGCTCTTTTCAACACTGACGGTGAATGAATAGTGAAGCCCTGAGAGAAAAAAAAAACATAAAGAAAAGCATGGTACAGAAAAACGATTTTCTTTGTCTTTTCTTTTTTCTCCACCCCGTCTCGCTCCTTCTTCTGCTCCCCTTCCCATACACTCAAAGAAAGTTTAAAAGTATGTCTCACATGTTTGTTACAAATAATAATTCATATCATATACTTAACCAGAAAATCGCTGCCGAGCTTGTAAGTGCTGATGCCATAATTATACGTGAGCTCCACAACGAAGTGTGAATCCTCTGGTCCATACCCCACCATAGACTTGCTCCACTTTCCATCATAAGGCCTGATGTAAAAATGTAAAGATAAAAATAAATCAAATGAAAAGGTCAAGGAATTCTTTCCTCAGGAAACTTCCTTAAAGAGTTCATAAAATCTTGTCCTGTAGGAGATTGTCTTCTAATCCCTGGCTTTCCCCTGATGTTATGGCATTATAAATCTACTGCCCATTAAGCCCTTCACTGCGAAAGGTTTTTCTCCTCTCTCCTTTCTATTGAAAAATTCCAATAGTGTTTGAATATTAATGCTATTTTCTTTACTCTTCAAAGACAAAAACAATCCAATTTAAGTATTTAGTTCTGTCATATTGCTGAGACAACATTCGAAACAAAATGTCCTCCCTCTCCATTGTCCTGTGCATATCACATGTATACTGCATTGCTGTTGCTGTTACTTTCTTCATACTTTCTCAAAGCTGAAGACTTTCATCAAATAAATCAAAATTATCATCCTCGCTGTCCGCATCTTGATAGATTCTTTAATCAAGTATATGATCTGCAAGCCACTGATGAAACAACCTGCTCTTGACTGGCTGGACCAGGGCTGAAACACAATAGAGAGAATGGGGCTCTGCTTTCCTCCACGGTTACGGCCTAACCCCAGAACAAAAGCAGTGTTTCTGGTGGTTTAGGCAACGGCTGCTTAAAAAAATAAAATCTATCGCGTAAGAGACCGTTTTCTTAGGCGGATTTTGAAGTTGAAAATGGGCTCTTAGGCCTATGCGGATGAATTATATAAATTCCATTTCACAAGAATGGCGGGCTCTTAGGCGGACACCACTGTATTATTATTAAATGGGTGTGTGTGTGCCTGTGTAATGGTATTATTCAATACACACATTTATGACATGATATGATTTAATTTGTTAGTAGCCTAATGTTTTACTTTTAACTTTTGCTACTGGACAACACGGGACTGCTACAAAATAACATTTTTAGAACTGTGTTCTTTTCTCACCCATTGCATGATGCCTTGCAGCCTTCAACAAACTCCTCATGACGAAGAAACTGATGAAACAAAAAGATTTAACACTATAACCAAAACATTATGAATAAATCAATAATAAGTTCTTTTTATTATGTTCCTCCTAATCTGTTCTTGGTTTTTTTTACCCAATCCAGCACCTTATTGAATTTGATTGATGGCACGAATTTACGTCGATCTCTCTAATCCCCGTGGCGCGGTGGCCGAATGGTTAGAGCGTTGGACTCCTAATCCAGGGGTCCAGGGTTCGAATCCGGGAGGTGACCGT
>JBDFRD010061967.1:0-14305 GCA_039654405.1 Bullina lineata | reverse complement strand
TATCCTGGAATGTAATTCAGATCGAGACGAATTTTTTGAGCTATCAACGATCAAAATCGGTTCAGTAATAAAGTCTGCAGCTGCAACAGAAAATAAGCCTATTTTTTTTTTATAATAGATATTTAAGTTTATACTATAAAAATCAACAAGCTTGAATTCAAGGAAAAAGCCAAATTAAGACACAAGGACACTGGCCATCCATGAATCTTAAGGACGACAAATTCTTAGTCTGTAATCTTGTTTTTGAAGATTGTATTTAAAAAAAAATCTTTCCCTACAACATTGGATCACCCAGGCTATTTTTGCCAATCATGTGGTTCAAACCGATTGTGCAGTTGGCACAACACAATGATGTGGGATTGTATGTCAAGGTTGTCCGGCTGAAATCTGGAGTCTTCGTCCAGTTCAATACCAATCCAGTCCAGACCTAAATAGGCAGGCATGCTCAAATGATGACGAACACATACTTGCACTAGGTTTAGAAATCTGCACACTACAATCGCAGCCCCTTGTGTTGGGCGATGGCTGCAAAACCTTCACTTTTACCATTCCCACAATGTCACGAAATGTGAAATCAGTGTCAAGAGCTGAGCTCGCCCTGAGGCATGGCAACTGACACGATTGTTGGAGAAATGATTTCATTATAACCGACATTGGCCTCTTGTTCTGTTCATTATTTCTGAGAATTTTTAATTCTGTAGTAACTTGGGACTTGGGATTCTTTTCGCTATAACCGAGAATTTTGTTTACTTGTTGTACTGTATTGACTGACAACCATAAAAAACACTTACCTCCCTTCCTCCACACCCGACTGCCTTCAAGGGTTGCCAATAACTGGTCCTCAGCTGCCATCACAAAATCAAAAACAGTCTGCACGATTTTTAGCTTGGTTTTCTCAGCCACTCTCTGACAGTTTCTCACTCCCTGCTCCTCTCTTGGGGTGAAATCTTTCGTCCATAGCTGAGACTCTATGGTAGCCAATCTATAGTTCTCTTTTAACCTCAACACCCCCATTGCTTCGAGGTCTTGCACGACCAGTTTTGGTGAATACCAGGGAGGAGGCATAGAACTATCAACCTTAGAACTATCTGAGGAACTGTCTACACTTTTGTATCTTTTCCTCGCTGTCGCATCAGGCAGCTGTAAAGAACTTTGCTCCTCCTCCTCTTCTATCGCTTTTCTCTTTCCTGCCCCATCGACGCAACCACCTGAATTCCTGATCTCTGGCGTTGACAGGGATGATCCATATCCCTCATCACTGGAGAGAGAAGATAATCCTGTCTCACCTTGGCTCGACAACGATGACAAGGTGTCATCCCTATCATGGTCGTCTTCGATTCTGTTTGCAAGTTCTGGCCTGATTCTCTCAATGCTTATATAAGGTGGCTCATGAGAATGCTCTCTCTCTTCTTGGGATTCATTCTTTTCTCCAGAATCACCTTCATAGCTGGCTGCCTCTGAGGCCAGAAGATGTGGCGTTACTGCAGACTTTGGCTCTTGTTTCCCAAGGCCTTGCTTCTTTTTGGAGATCAGGCTGAGGATGTGGCTCGTACGCCGGTCGATAAACGCCTGCCTATCGGCATCTATTTTCTTCTCGTCATTTTCATTGTATGACCGTCCCCGACCAATGAAGCAAATCTATATAAAGAGTATATAGAAGTAACGATGATCATGAGGGAATATTAAATTCTGGATGACAGAAAATAATTTACTTGCCTAAGCTTATCAAGCAGGATAAACTAAAAAAAACAAAAGCTAATAATGAAGAGGAATTTATTTTTTTTGGTTATGGGTTTACTAGTTATTAGTGTTATTGACATAATGCACATGTATCTAAAAGCAAAAAAAAAAAAAAAAGAAAGCGTTTTTAAATTTCACTGAATTAGAGCAAGAGACTATGAGTTAGGAAGGTGGAATGAGATGGACAGAAAGTCATATATGATAAAAACACTGCATAATGCACATCAATTATTATCATTAAAAAAACATGTTCCCAGCTTCACAACCCAAGCACATCTTTTTTTCTGTAGCCAGTCAGCTCATCTCTAACTCAGATGTTTGAAATAAATTAGTTGGCAAACAAAAGAGAATAGAAATGACCAGAAATACAGCAGGCTGATCTTTCTGCTCAGTATGAGAGAACCTCCTCCCCCCTAAAAACAAACAAAAACCCTCAAAAGAACAACACAAACATATGACCCCCCACAAAAACAAAAAAAACCCTCAAAAGAACAACACAAACATACGACCCCCCACAAAAACAAAAAAAACCCCAAGAGAACAACACAAACATACGCGTTTGGTAGATGGAATGCGCAGAGTGTCAGTCTCAGGGTAGAAGCCACACTTGTGGATGACATTCTCCACATAGTTGAGATAAGAAGAGTACATGCTGCGGCCTTTCTCTGTCACGCCAAATTTGCCGATGAAGTCATGGTGGCAGCAAGGCAGCACAAAGAAGTTGCAGTGATACGACGACCTGGAAATAAAAGCATTGTGACATTATAATGACAGATTAAATCGCATAAAAGGTACTCATTTCAAGGCTTCTAAGTCTCCCACAAGAGCTGAAGCTTATCTCAGTTTCAACAGCACTGCATAAAGCAGAAGAGGTTGAATCAGATCAACCCCTCGACAAGATACTTATTTCTGTAGATTTCGTTCTTCTCTGTTTATCCTTCTGGTGTTGCCCCAATGAGCGTTGCAGGGAGGAAATGATGGTCTGTGACTAGCCACCACACCTTAATTGGGAAAGTTTTGGGGGGATGCCCGGTGTCATTCTCATAGTGCGTCTTTCACACCCCCAGTCCAGGTTTTTCTAGGTCTTCCCCTCGCCTTGAAGCCAGACTGCTCATGTTGTGAGCCTTCTGTGCCAGTCGGTATGGCTCCATCCTTGTCAGATGTCCACACTATTTGACTATGTTGGCCAGGGTTAATTGCGGAAGTGGCAATGATCCTATTCACTAATGACAGGGTTTCAGATCATATGTTCTCCTGGTTACATTTAGAACTCTTGACACACAGCATGGGTGATGATGGTTTCCTCTACAGTTTCAGAGAGAGTCAAGTTCAGTAAGAAGATGGAAGTGATGAGTTTAGCTTTTGTTGAGATATTGGGACGTTTTAGAAGAAGAGCCACCTGGTAGCTAACCTCTGTTGATTCTGACATCTTAGTAAATATGTTGCCCAGGTATTCGAACTCAGCCATCTGCCTGAAACGTGGACTTTTTGAGCAAAATATGCAGGTATCCAGTTCATGCCTTGAGAAGAAGAAAAATCTTTATTCATCAATATTTGTTTTCATGTAAACACTAATAAATTGGTGTAACGTTAATTGTTAAGTTAACTCAGGTAGTTATAGGTTTAAATAAAATTAAAATCAACAAGATAAATATCTATGGGTTCTAATACTAGTATTACGCTATTCTTGAAAAAATATCTGCTACTTTTCTTGAGTTATGTAGAAATAATGTATTTTCCATAGTATTATTTTTATGAAATTAAGCAAAGGTGGTTACCAATGGACTGAAAAAAAAACCATACAGCAAAAAATAAAATTTACCTTGCAGCAATGACCGGTATCCATGGAGTCAGCTCATCGCTATGGTTACCAATGATCCAATCATAGTCTGGGAACAGGCTGTCGGCTGATGGTTTAATGGTGCCCTCCTGTAGAAGACGGGTTAAAAAAAAAAAATCATGTGACACAGATCCATAAATGTCGGAGGAAAAAAAGTCTCTTTTTACACACGTTTAACTTGGATATCCTGAAAGTTTCAACAAATTATTTCAACATAATTTTCGTAAAAGTAATTCTGATTTGGCAAGCTGCCAAGAGTCAAACACTTTCTTTAGGTGCCAACAACTTAGAATCATGAAAACACTTCTTAGGTTTTCTTAAGAAATGTACTGTATCTATGTGGCACGATGGCCAAATGGTTAGAACGTTGGATTCCTAATCTAAGGGTCCAGGGTTCAAATCCAGGAGGTGACCGTGTTGAGTCCTTGGGAAAGACACTTTACAACATTTTTCCTCTCCCCACCACGGTGCACATTGGGTACCGGCATGTTCTGCTGGGGAAGTAAACCAACGACAGATTAGCGTCCTAAGAGATGAAGTAAAAATCATCTGTTCCACTTCACACTACAGAAACCGGGAAAAGCTCCTGTTCTGTGGGCCTCATTGGCCTTGAAGGAACTTTACTTACTGAATCGATGCAGGCTTTTTCCACGGACTTCTTTCCAAAAGGGAATCATTCAGGGAATGCACTGAGCTTAATTGTATGGAGTACTTACCCTAAGGTCAATTCCTTCGCCAAATTTGTCCCAGATATTTCTCTTTCTCAAATCAATTCCAAGGCCTTTGTGCTGAAATGCCAAGTTTCAAAATTAATAATTAAACAGTATCTTGTTTACAGAATTAGGGGTGTCCCGGTGTCCGAATGAGCATTGGATTCCTAATCGTTTGAGTCCTAATCCAAGGGTCAAGGGTTCGAAACGGAAGATGACCGTGTTGTGTCCTTGGGAAAGACACTTTACACCATTTTTCCTCTCCCCATCCAGGTGCGAATTGGGTACTGGCATGTTCTGCTGGGGAAGTAAACCTACTAAAACGTCCTGTCTAGGAGATGGAGTAAAAATCATCTGTTCCGTTTCACGCTACCAAAACAGGGATAAGCTCCGGCTATATGGGCCTCCCAATTCCATATCCTGACGGTGATCGTGTTCTTACAAAAGGTACTTCATACTTAATATGCACTTTTTCTTTTACTGCCCTAGTGTAAGGTAAATCTACAGACTAACATCCTGTTCACCAGACCTAGCATCAAATTTACTTGTCATATTTCTGAAAGCGGAATGTGCTTCGGCTCTTTTGGGCCTTATAGGTATTCAAGAAATGTTTTAAACAGAATGATTTACATATAGGGAAAGAGTACACAGTTTTGAAATCCACGAATATTAATGTAAGACATGTTCTTATGAAGTAAACAGAAATTTTTCTGACTGTTATAAAACATTTATGACCATCATCATTTTGTCTGATTTTTTTTTTTTAAATATGTAATTACTCTACCCGATTTCTGTATGAATGTAAGCATTCAGTTCCTCACCCCATTCCTTTTATGAAAATGTAAAACAAGTTTATACCTCAATCCGTGACGTTAATGTTTAAACAAACAGATAAACGATGCCCACGCGCCTCCCTTTTCCTTTATGAAAATGCAAACAAGCAGATATGACCCTTTCATCTGTGAAAGTGTAAAACAAGTAGGTGTCACTCACCCCTTCTTTAGTGAGAATGTAAACTAGCAGTCCATTCCCACAACCCAGATCCACAAAGCTCTGCTTTTTTGTCAGTTTCTTCTTCTCGCGATCTTCTTCCCAAATCAGCTGAAAAAAAAGAAAAAATGGATTTTTACAAAATCTTGAAACAAAATCATCCATACGACATCTATTAACAGATCACATGAACATGAAAGAACTTAAAAAAAATTTTCTTTTACAGACGCAGGTGAATGAGTCAAGCATAGAATGGAATAATGAATGCAAATGTGGATAAAGGCTGCAGGGAAGCTGATAAATACAAAGTGGTATCACAATCACATGACCATGCAATCCAGTGTAAAGGATGAAAGGTAATGTACTTGTCTGTTGTTTCAACCCCTGAAGACAAAAATGTCGAGCGTTAATAGTTTTTGTATTCTTCAGGCAGGATAGCTCCTTTCATTTGTATTTACCATTATGGAATGGAATACTTCAGTCTTCACCCACCACACTGCCTCTGTGTGGCATTTGGACCAATGGTAAGAGCGTTGGACTCCTAATCCAAGGGTCCAGGGATCGAATCCGGGAGGTGACTGTGTCATGTCCTTGGGAAAGACACTTAACACTATTTTTCCTCTCCCCACCCAAGTGCAAATCAGGTACCGGCATATTCTGTTGAGGAAGTAAGCTTTCAAGCGGACTGTCTAGGAGACGATGTAAAAAATCATCTGTTCGGCTTCACGCTACCGAAACTGTGATAAGCTCCAGCTCCATGGGCCTCACAGCCTTAAAGGAACTTTATTTGGTAGACTGCCTCTGAGGTGAATTCAGTATTCACAGACAAAATACAAAGAGAGAGCATCAACTACAAATATGATGCATTCCAGAGGTCCTGCCTGCTCAGGACACTATCTCTACCTTTGAACTCCAAAGATCCTCGACACCTTTGAAATCAAGCGAAGAAGATGACACAAAACATAACTTGCCCTTTTCCGGCTCACTGATATGAAAAGAATGCAAGGAAAGCCAAAGTAGACTTGACTGAACAGAGAAAGAACTGATGGAGATTGGCACCGCCTGGGTTAGACTTTGATAAAAATGATCAAAACCAGAAGTTTTCTTACAGTATGCCTTATAAAGCAACCTAGATAATCCAGAATCACCCAAGCCATTGGCTCTCATGAGGAACTTCTGACTATTGTCAGAAAGTGCAAGCTGTGATGGTATGGCCACGTGTCGTGGTCAGAAGGCCTTTCTAAAACAATCTTGCAGGAACCATTTGAGGAGAACGTAGGAAAGGCAGACAGGAAAAACGAGGGGATGATAACACCCAAGAATGGACTGGCCTGAGCTTCAAGACCGGGACAGATGGAAGGGAGTTATTGTGGTGCTCCAACAATCAGCGTGGTTGCGGGATTGGTGATCGGAGATAATCCAGAAAAAAGAAGCATACTACAAGATCCTCAAGGTTGGCAAAGACCATTGTATAAGGCAGAGTGCAGGGAGGAAGAAGAAAAAAAGGGAGACAAAGGAAAAGCTGGGAGAACATCTCGGAATGGACAGGCCTGGCTCTGGGTGAGACAGTAATAAGAGCGGAAGACCAGGACGAGTGTCATAAACTGGCTGCCAAATCATCAGAAGTGCCCCAGTGGTCCTTCTGACTATGGGATAGGTAACAGGTAATCTAAAATCACACAGAAGTAGGCAAGTGCTGCTGTCATAACATAATTTCTGAATTACAACAGTTTGGGCTTTATCTTCCCACCGACAACATGATGATAATTTCAGACAGACAGCAGTAATGACACACTTATTCCCCTCCTTAGGATACAAGCCAATGAAGAATCTGTTTCTTCGTTTGTACATGTGAAAGAGTTTCACTATAATTGAATCCAAACTGTGACACCAAAGTTTCAAACACTCTACCACTAAGATCCCTTCACAGTGCTACTTGTTGGGAATACTGCACACAAACTAGCTCATAACAGGCACCAGCAATCTCTAATAGCACAGCCTTATGTTTTATGTGTGTGAGCAACATTAGACTATAACTTGGTTCAAAAAAATAATGAATATTATTATGTATACAAAGTAAAAAAAGCTCCTTCAAGGCCGATGAGGCCCATAGAGCCAGAGCTTATCCCGGTTTCTGTAGCGTGAAGCGGAGCAGATGATTTTTACTTCATCTCCTAGACAGGACGCTAGTAGGTTTACTTCCCAAACACCTTGATGGGGACAGGAAAAATGGTGTAAAGTGTCTTTCCTAAGGACAATAAATACATAGATAATACTAAACTACAGGATATCTTCATCCATCCTTCCAAAAGTAAGTATCGGTAAAACATATAATTCAAACTTATAAAAAAAACAAAAACAAAAACAGGTTGTTTCTGTCTAAAATGTAAAGAAATTGTACATTTTATTTTACCAAGAGATAAGCTGCAATGGCAACGTCTTCATACACAAACTTTTTAGGGTCTGTACGTTCAGTCCAGTTCTGTAATAAAGAAGGTGAAATGAAATGTAAACCATGAACATCAAACTACGGAATAAAAGGCAAACATTATCAGAGTTTTAGTTTGGAAAATTACATCACCCTTGGACTGTTCTAGACCCATTTTTCAAAGGATGTAACTGAACTTCCATTAGAAACAAATCTAGGAATACAATGAACACATTGTTCTCAAGCATTTTAACTATTAAACTGACAATAAAAACTGAAGAAATTAAATGACAGAACATTAAGAGCAGAATTTACCTTACAAACGTAAATACACAGCTGCCAACATTGGAAAATCAAAACAAGGAACACTTTATCTCGAGCGCGCGTTATGATCCAAATTCGGTCCATATAATATTATGTGTCCATACTCGGGATGTGTGGTTTAATGTAGATTAGATAGTGTTGTCACGGCCTCTTCTGTCAGTTCTATCTCTGTTCTGAACTCAAATCAGCCCTACTTCATTATATCTTATACTATTATGCTGATGTAGAAAGTACAATTAATAAAGCTACTCTCTTCACTCCTTTTTGTGTATGTTGACATCAAATTAGAGATAACTGAAATCCGTCAGAAAGACTCCTCAGAATAGTTTTTACTGAATTTTTACTCCCTTGGTTTTTTGCTTTTTTTCGATGGTGGTTGCGTTAAAGGTAGAGCCATAGTAAACAAATCAAGATCAATACTAGATCAAGATCTATTTTTAAAACCCGCTTGTCTTGACTTGATTTGTTGTATTTACCGTCACATGGAAACCCGCCGATCGGCTGTCATGCACAAATATAATAATTCTATTGACTCATTGGCTCAGCGGTCAGGGTTGTAATTTGAGCCTATACACGTGTGTAAGCTGAATGAAGCGATGTGGCCCAGCATCAGCTTTCGCTGAGGGCAAGTAAAGAGTAAGACAGATCTACAGCAAAGAACAAATGATGTCAACGCAAAAGTAGGAACTGGAAAGCTGACTAGATCTAGCATTGTTTCCTTTTCAGGAAGAAAATGACTAAAACTACCAACATACAAAATACGGAACCGAGTCATTCAATACGGATTATCGGACTCGGGACCCAAAATACGGACTAAATCCGTTTTTTACGGAACGGTTGGCAGCTATGTAAATATTAAAAAGCAATATTTTTTAAAAATATCATACCTAATCTGATAACATGTTACGTATGCACTCATTCTCAACACATCACAAAGGTATACAGTTTGTACATAATTTGTGATATCTATGTAAGAAGACTGGATATGGGGAGTGGCATGTTGCCCAAGGAACGCATGAGAAATTTGATCAACCAGTTTATTGTGAAGAACTCCAACAGGCTGAGGTTATATTGTATTTAGTAATTTGGGCATGTTTATGGCATTACCATTCTTTCTCGCTCCAAATCACTATTTTGGTTGCTTGCGCATCCATTGACACTCTAAAAATATCAAAGCGAAAATTTATATAGCCTTGTCATGACATTTTTTTTACTAAAAGCATGAATTTGTATTGAACGTTCAAACCAATCGGTGTCCATGCTCGTATTCAATAATATTTAGTTTCAACGCAAGCAATCACTTAATTCAATATGTCACAGTTTGTCATGGATTTTTAACCACTATTGACAACAATTTTTTTTTAATTTTTAGATTTAATTTCTTCCTATTTAGACTTCCCCTTCAAACCCTTGCAATATCTATATGAACTACTAAACTATGTGAACATAATGCTGTCGTCAGGAATGAAGTTCAGCACTGACAAGGGGAGTTTCGGTATAGGCTTGTGATTTTTTTTCACTGTCACTCTGGACATTCAGCTCAATGACTAATCAACTACCAGCACCAAGCTACATCATCACCTTGTAACCATGTGTTATTTTATTGAAGTAGCGGTGACCTGCGTTTGTATTTCTGCAAAGCATAGATCTATTTTAATACTATCAGTGCATGCTTCATGGCATTGCCTGACTTCTCCAACAATTTAAAAATCATAGTTGATTGATGAAGATGGTGTTAGTTGCTCAGCCCAACCATGCTTTGACCCTGCATTGAAACAAAAGGCCTCATTAAGCTCACAACTTCTGTTTAAGCGCTCACACTTTACCAGGGTTAAACAAAAAAAAATTCTTCTTCAGAATGAGTACAGTGTCACAGCATTCTATATGAATTCATGGATTCCTTTTCTCAAGGTGGGAATTATCTATTAATAAAACCCACTTGTTCATAACATTTGAAACATTTGTACGCTTAAATTGTCCATACCTGTACAAGATCTTTCCCGTACGTCTTCTTGAGCCGTATGTACGTGTCTTTGTATCTGTCCACGGGCACCAACTGCAGAGATGTCACAGAAGTTGAGATATCATTGACGTGGGACCAACTGACCAACTTGTCCAGCAAAGTTGAGCACAACCACTTTGAGGTCATCTGTCGACGAAACTCGCCCTCTTTCTCATTGTGGTCACATGACCAGGACAGGAGAATTTCATTCACTTGTGCCCATGCAGGACTGAAATACAGATTGATGAAAAATAGTGTGAGATTTTAAAATCAAAACGACTGTCTTCTGGCTAGCTGTGAAATAACATTAAAATTTATTCATATCACAGAATATTGCAACATCGTTTTTAGATCGTCCTAATTTTTCCTAACTCTGCTTATGATGGGACTGCCATAAGTCGAGAGTGGTTTGAGAACAAAAAAGTTATGGATACTGTTGAAATGATAAATGTACTCAATTTGAAAAGAAGTTGAGCTCTACACATAATGCAAAAAAAGAAAATCATTGGAAAAGGAAAGTTCAAGTCTACAAATGCCTATGAAAATCATTTTTTGTAAAAACAACTCAAAGGAAAAACTGTAGCATCTGCTTCAGCGCTTACATTTTAAAGCAATGAACATGATTTTAAAGAATGCAAAAAGTTAACAAAAGCTGCAGGGAAGCTGAAAAAAAGCTTGATTAGCTAAGTATTTTCTTCTTATTCTTTTCCTTTTTCTCTTCTCCTTTTATGTGACTGTCTTTTGATCCCTTCGAAGACAGAATTGTCGAAACATCAGTTTGTCTTTGTGTATTTCTACGGGATAGCTTCATTTGGTCGTGTTTGCTACTATGATTTTAAAGAACAACTCTAATACAATAATAATACAGAGAGAACACAGCATTCTTGACTATAAGAAATGTTTTGAAAATAAAGACTGTCCACAATATATTAAATGTTATTGTATATGGACTTCTCAGGAACTCCATCCCAAAATGTTACACTTCTGTCATCTTTGTTTTATTATTATTATTATTATGTCAAAGGACTCAGACTTGAAGATGAATATTTTTAATGTTTTGAACTTAATCTGATAAGAAGTGTCAGATTTATTTGAATAACACAGACTTCGAGTCTTTAGCAGGCACCATTATAATTGAGCTCGGAATATCTCCCATGTAACAAAATGAGAATGTCTCTGATATCATAGCTGTGAACGAAAGGTTTTAGGTCAAAACCTGGTTAAATTTTGTTGACAAGGTCTTTTTTTTTCCGTTTCTAATAAAGTTCCTCCAAGGCCTACGAGGCCAACAGAGATGGAGCCATCACAGTTTCATGAGCTAAGGCTGAACAGATGATTTTAAGAAATCTCCTGGACCAGATGGTAGTTTGTCAAAGGTTTACTTTCCCAGCAGAGTATAATGGGAGCTGGGTGGATAGAGGAAATATGGTGTAAAGTGTCTTTCACAAGGACACAACAGGATCGCTGCTCAGATTTGAACCCAGGATCCCTTGGATTGGGAGTCCAATGCTCTATCTAACCATTTAATCAATGCACTACCTCCGTAGGTGGTGGTGGTGGGTACAGTTATAAAATTATTTAGTTACTGATAATATTTGTGTTTGAAATGCTGAAAAGCTCGGATTGATGAATAAGTGCATTAGTAAGATTTTCGTTCCACACTATAATGACAATGTGAGGTACTGACAAAACCCAAAATTTATAAATTATGTATCCATACAAAACTTACAAGTCTTCGTCCGTTTGCTTGAACTGAACGCTGTATTTCAATTCATGTGTTGGTCTCAGACCACTGCTTTCATTCTCCGATCTACATTCTTCTTGGCACACGGGGATGAAAGTGACCATCACTCTTTCCTTGTCTGAATGGAAGATTTTTATACAATTTTATATTAAACACATTGTTACTTGATATTTCAGGTGACTTGAAGGAGACAATGTTTTTAAGAGAAATGTTTCTTACCCTACTTACTTACTTAGAAGCTCCTTTCTCCATACAGAGACCATCAACAACACCCCTCAATCCCACTCGACCCTGGGCTGACCTTTGAAGGTAGCAGCTGGAGTGAAGCACTAAAGTCAGCCCAGAAAGGTTTTTGCTACAGGTGAATGTAAAATACAATGCGAAAGAGATGGACAATGTGAAGTAGAACAAAAGATCTAGATCACCTCCGAGACAGCACAGTTGTCTGTTGTAAGGTTTGCTTCACCAGTAAAATACGCTTGGTACCAACCCCAGTTTGCACACTGGAGCTATTCTTAGTGAAGAGGCCTCAAAGAGCAGTGCTGCACAAACATCAAAGGCATTGGCAAAACTGAAACGTATGGTCAGGCAAAGACGTTAGCTCTCATCCTGTATGCAATCCTCTTCTTAGTCTTTCTGTAAGACAGGGAAATTAACAGCAGAGCCGCAGATGAAAATCCACGCACTGGAAATGAGATTGTTTTAAACATTGCACAAATAAATATAATACTAGATCTGTCTTTGATTGTGTTTTGTTAAATTAAATATAAAAGTGAACTTGGGTATTGCGAGGTTGCAGGGGGCAGCCTCTTGTCCTCACTGAATCGGAGGTCTTGTTGAATACAAGATCATAGGAAACTGTGACTGCAGGGTAGGCACACTTCCTAATCATTGCACCTTAACAAAGTCAGCGTTTCTTCACCGTACTAGGAGTTCATTGGTCCAATAAAATTGTAATTGCCAATTGGTAAACACTAGGCCACCCTACTTTCACTCTCTTGACATCAAGTAGGCCATTGAGTCTAGGCCTAGAGATCTAACACACCTCTGATGTCCACTCGATGCGATACCTGTACTCCCATCTCTTTCACCCTTCTCCTTACTCCCCTTCGCACAGGCTGCAACTATGTGGGTGAAGCCCACTTCCCCAACTTCTTCACTGTCATTCACTCTCCACGCATATAAGCGGCAGTGCATATTGCATGCGTGAGCACTAATGCACCGACACATTGTCCTAGCCAAGTTGGGATGTCTCGTTATCTAATAAAAGCAACAGCACAATAGGAATTGTCTCAAAGAGGACAGATCTCATTTGTTTGTATCTGTCAAAAGGGGATGAGAGGATCAGTCTTTGGCACCTGTTCAATCAGAGGTACAAAACAAGTTAGGCAAACAGAGAGAAAAAAAGGGTCTTTTAATTTAAATTTTGCTCGATGAATGCAAGGTCTCGTTGGATCAGAGCTTATATTATTGTATTGCGGTAGTAGACAAATTGGAAAAATGTAACAATTTTTGAATAGGTTGGAGGGATTAGGGCTTGAAGTGGTCAAGATGCTGTCCGATGAATATTAGCCAAGAAATTTCAGTATTTTGTTTCCCTGTGAAAATGTTTTCTAGGTCAGCATGGGGCCTATTGTGGCTTGGCTCAATTGCGCTTCGCCCACGCAGTGAAACAAATGGACTCATAAATTTCACAACTTCCATTTCACCAGGGTTTTGCTAACAAGGGACTTGAAATTGATCTAGTCCAATCGCACCTGTGTTTATTATTATCTTTGGGTCTTGTCGTCTGAAAATGGATAAAGTCAACCTTGCTTAAAGTCAACACTTTTTTTTCGGTCCTGAGGTGTTCACTTTATATTATCCGGATTCCACTGTGTATTTTTATCATTTTGATGTTGATTACAACTTACAACTTGCTCGTTCAAAAAAATCTTAAAATACGTAGATCTAGATTCTAGTCCTCTTTACTGTGTGTGTAGAGTAGTTTACCGTAATCCAATCACACATAGACGTGCAAAGCGAGGCACTGGGTTTTGCCATGCTTTCCGCCTAACTATTTGACCTAGAAACATTTGGAAGATACGCACACAAAGCCCAGCCATTGGCCAGTCCTGTGGGTGTGTTCCTGAATGCATTCCTACGCATTTTTACACTACAAGATTAAATGTGAGGTCATCATTTTTTCGTTATCCGATCACCTTCTTTGACAAATCATTTCCATCCGATCACTTTTACCACTATCCGATCACAGGCTAGGAAACTCTTAATAATGCCACATATACAGTGCAATTCAACTGAATAGTGTAAAATTATGTTGTTGCTGAGACTGTTGTGGTTCCCTTGTTGTACAAATACGCGCATTTTTAGGTCAAATAGTTAGACTTTCTGAGCCCAAGGGTCCGAGTTCGAGCCCCATGAATGGCGGGATTTTTTCTGCGAACTTGTTCATCTTTATTCACCCCTGGCTCCAACTGGGTAGTGCAGAGTCTGAATGCCAAGCTCTATTGGAGATGAGCTATAAAAT
>JBDFRD010061856.1:4125-14310 GCA_039654405.1 Bullina lineata | reverse complement strand
TATTTACCTGTCTTTAACGTAGAGGATGTGTTTTTTCCTCCTGTCCACAGCTCGACAACGTGAGAACGCAGACAGCGTGCCGGCACTCTCCTCCATTGTCATCGGGGGGCGTGGCAGAACGTCCAAGTCCAAGGTCAACAAAGGCAGAAGGCGTGGCTTGAGCCGTCCCCGCCCAGAGCCGGTGGTGTATCAGGACGGCAGACACAGGTGGGGAGGGGGATAAGCGCTGCAACTTGTTCTCCTCCGGCAAATCCTCCTTCATCTGTGAATCCTTCTCGTCCTTCCTTCATCTGTGAATCATTCTTCTACATCTGTGAATCTTTCTCGTCCTTCCTTCTATCTGTGAATCATTCTTCTACTTCCTTCTTCATCTGTGAATCATTCTTCTACTTCCTTCTTCATCTGTGAATCATTCTTCTACTTCCTTCTTCATGTGTGAATCCTTCTCGTCCTTCCTTTCATCAGTTGTTAATTATAATTCTTGCGTCCGCTACACTGCTACAGTTTCCAGGCATCTTCCTCTGCTCGTTACTTCAGTTATTCATCTTCTTAATCTTTCTGCCGCTGATTCGCATTTCTCCTTGTTTCGTAATGCACCTTATTCTACTCCACCTGCTAATCCTGTGCTCTGTGCTTCATGGTCGTCCTCTAACATTGTGAGAACTGTGTGATCGGTAAACTGTAAAACTCGAGGAAGAATTTTCCTATGGCCGGAAATGATGAAAAGTAAATGATTTCAAACTGACCGTATACTCTGAAGTTTTCGTCACGTTTGCTGCAGTGACTGATGAATTCTTACTTGAAGTACCGGGTACTTGTCATCCACAAAATCATGGTAGGCCTGTACGATCATGTAGAAGTTCTACAACTTCTATCATCAGATGACTTTCCTTGCTCTCTCTAGTACTAGATCTAGTACGGCAGTAGTCACAGTCGTCACAGTAGTCCTCGGTGGCCACACACAGCATCTCCTGTCGGTCCGGAGCATCTGTGCAGACTGCAAGTGAAAGGGACTGGACAGCCAAGCCAAAATACGTACAATAAATGACAAACAATAAACGTGTACAGTATTATATATAAATATAAGCTTGTTATGCGGCCCAATGCTCCACAAGGAGCCAAGAGGACTAAATCAAGTCATATATATTATACACGCTTATTACGTTACATGCGGCCCTATGATTACATAAGTAATACAAGAAGTTCCGTTTCTCCCCACAGAGACATCCACGAGCCCGGGCCTGGGGAGAAAGTATGGAGCAGGTACACAGAGCCCCCACCTCGCCACTGGAGCCCGTCCAAAGCGAACGGTCAGTTGTGTGAAGAAACTGTCCAGTTGGGGGGAATAAAGAAATCATTTATTCAGGAGAACGATCATGACAGTTCGAGAATCAATACATATCGATAAATGATCAGAAATCACTCCTGTAAGGTTGCAGTATGGGAAGCTGAGGCATTATTCATTCATGTTAACTGTCGGGGAAGTTACAAAACGTTTAGTCATCCGTCGTTAACATTAATTCTTCATGTGGTAACACTTCAGCCTCGTGCAGAACTTGCTGGGTGAGCGCTGCCATTTCTCCACGTTAATGGCACAGATTCTGTGTAGGCTGGGCCAGGGGCGTCTCCCTCGCCACGATAGAATCAAACCAGTGGTTGGAACTCGCGCATTCACCACAACGCTCTCAATTCAGAAATCACTAACTCGGGGTGACGTTACATAACGAACTTAACCATTTGCATGTGAACATAATACAATGTAACTCATACTACACACAGCGATCTAGTGTGTTCAGAACAACCCATGCTCACCTCGTCCCTAACTGTTCACATGACATGATGGCTACACCGTATCAACTGACGTTAAGATTCTCAAGGCATTTCGAGCCGACACATCGCTACAGTAGACTTTACAGAGAGGTTGATTTACGCTGTGAACTACGAAAAACTAAAGGCCAGAAATGCGGTTTGGCTGAACGCTCAGATAGAAGAACAACACAGCACGAAACCAGAATGCGACGTCCCGCTCTTATTTCAGTCCACGTAGGCCTATAGTAGTCACCGTACTATCTTTCACGTCCCGCTCTCATTTCAGTCCATGTAGGCTCCTTCCTATAGTCACCGTGCTGTCTTTCAGGAGAACGCGGAGAAGAATACATGCACCAAATAGTCAAATACTGGCAACAAAATCTTTCTTTTCTGACCAAACAGGACAATGACCCCCGGTTGGCCTTGCTGTCCATAGGTTACCATTATAAATTACCAGTACAGTTCTACATAGATCTAGGCCTATTATTATAACATGTACCGTTGTTGTCACCCATCTGTCTCGGGAGACAACGGAGTACATGAACCGGTATGCGCCCTGGTCAGTCTTTCATGGAGTTGCACGCATGTAGTCCTTGCCCAAATCCTACCTAACCAAACATGCGCCGAATGAAATGTAATACTGGTAAACGTGCATACTTAATAATTATATATGTATGTATATTGTATACTATAATTCTAATTCCTGTGCCCCCAGCTCGCTGTGGCTTCCACAACTACTCCCCCCGCACTCAGATCTGCTGTGACGGTCACGTGCTTCGCCGCCAGGGGGCGCGGCCAGCCTGCTGTGGGGGCGTGGCCTACGACAAGGTCTACGGCAAGTGCTGTGATGGACAGGTGTCACTTGGGTCAGGGACCGCCTGCTGAGAGAAAGATCCACCCATCCAAGACCTTCCTCTCAACACAATAGTCATGGGTGTGTGGGGGAAAAAAAGGGGGGGGGGGGGTTGTGCCGTAACGACCATGTGTTTTTCTTTTCTTTCTGGTTTAGCAAATCAAGCCATGGCATGACATGAACAAGTACATGTATAGAACTCAAACGAATCCAGTGCATACATGACATCTTGTGTTTTCATCAACTGATTCATGGCTTCAGGTGTCCCAGCCTTGTTCTAGTCACAGTCTAGTACAGCTGTACTACATCATGACTCGGTACTAGTATTATTATTAGCACAAGCCAGATATACTTTTCTGGAAATCATGTCAAGTCATTGAGAAAAGTTGAAGGCAGTTTGGCCCATGTCTCCATCAACTATGTAGAGTCTAAGCTTTAGTTTTCATAGATTTTGTTGTGACGTACATGTAGTGGTTTCCTAGTGGCATGAAGAGAAATTATTGAAATAAATCAAAGAAAACAAATGGCTACTATTGACTATTGTCAATTGAATTCAATTTTCTTGATCTTGATATTAATAATGAAAAGAGAACTGAAATATAAATTGTGAGAAATGTTCATCATTAACAGACATGCCAACCCCAGTGCAGGCTTGGGGTAATCACCAGCTGAACTTGCAGTAAAATGAGGACCCAAAAGAGTAATTTTACTGCATACAAGGATATCGCCAGAGAACGAAGAACGCAACAGCAATGAGATTTAAAATCTCCTTGCCGTAATTTGGCTGTAATTGCCCGTAAACCGTCATTTCTGACGATTCTCCGTAATTTCTTACAGCATACAGTTGGCATGTCTGCAGTGGCACTTACTTACACCCGCAACAATGGATCCCATCTCTGTCAGTCACGCACCATCTTTGTCCGACTCCCCCAAGTGCAGTCCATAATCTTCATCTTGTTTTCCACTGTTCTTCTCCATGTCATCCAAGCCTTCCTCTTTTCCGACTTGCTTCTAGAGTTGTGATAGAACCTGTGTGCCTGTGCTACACGTGTCCAATCCATCTCCAGCCTGTCTGTCAACTTTGTGTGATGACTGTGGCCATGCCCTCTTGCTTGCATTCGTTTGAAATCTTTCTTGGTCAAAAAATGGGGAGAATCTCCGACTATTTATTTAAAATGATCCTTTTCATGGTATAAAACCAACACAAAAAGCCTTCAGTATGGACACAGTGATGGAGACTTCAACAAACTTTGCATGACAACGTGATGAAGTACAATGTACATAAAATAGTATATGATGATGACCATACAAAACCAAGCTCACTCAATTCATTACTGTTTTTTTTAATATAAATGGCACTGTATAATTTTTTTTAGTTGTAATTAGTTAAACAAAAGGCATCACTTTACCAATCAACAGAATCAACAAGAGAAATCTGATTAATACAAGTCCATGTATTACAATTGTTTCACAACCATCCAAAACTTCTTTTTGGATTATCGGTGATATTATAATACATGTATATTATACATATATTTTAATTTGTAAACCTTCAGTAATAACAACTTAATTCATGAGCATATCAGCTAATTTTCTGGAGACTGTGAAAGAGTAGATCTAGATATTGCCAGCCAAATGAACAAAAACCACTTCATACAAATAGATACCAGTGGTCTTCATGTACACAATATGGTCCCGAGAGTAAGAGGAAGGACGTTTAGCACTAACACTAATCCACAGGCACCAGAGAAGTCCTGTACACACACTGTCATGCATTGACTTACACATAAACAAGACAGCTTGTTATTCACTACCAGTAGATCTAGATGATGCATTTATACATGAACTCAGAAGTCTCCTCCAGCCTTTACCAAAGACATGTATACATATATATGATATATATATATAAAGACTTAAGTAGAAAAAGGTTCACTTCCCTGTGAAATTTTCTCAACATTTTCGGCTTTTGTCAATATGAATGTGAATTGGTTAACTAATGCATCCTTGCTTACTAGTGTGCACACATATCTACATGTATAAAACAACATTCTGGGAAAGAAGGAGTCTAGAATAGGAGATTTCAGACGTCTTTACCTACCAAAGCATGAGAATTAACCACACTTAGACTGCAGAGAAAATTGACGCTGTATCTTTTCATGATGTTTGACTGTTTAAAACGGTGAGGTCAAGCCATTGCCACATAGTGACACATTGATGAATGTAACCTGGGTCAAGGGTCATTGGAAATGTATCTGGTTTGCTCTGGGGAAGTTGTCAGAAAGTTAACCCTTTCACTGCCTGCTGTCTATGAAACAGTGAGGACAAGTTGATCATGAACAAGAATAACAGAGCTCTTGTTCTTCATTTTAGTGTGGAAAAGAAGTGGGCGTCACGTTAATTAATATTAAAGACTGAAATTCGGATCCAGCGAATCAATGCCATTAATGTTGGCAATTAGCAAATATTGCTTTTTGTCGATCAGTGAATTTGGCAGTGAAAAGGTTAATGAAATGAGCAGGCAAGAAGTCAGCTGTGCATCACAATTCTTATCATCAACAAAGCTTCTGCCCTGACAACTCATCTGATTAGGTACCACACCCAGCAGGCTGGCGGCCCATGTAGTTTTTCTGATTTGATGAATGATTCATTTTTTCCTGCATAAATTATTGTGATCCACTGAAAATATTAACAACCTGAGTCACAGGAAAGTAACATGGAATTCTAGTTCAGCTGTACTGATGATAAAACTCAGGTGAAAACCCAGTCTCACTACTGCAGCCTACAGGTGAAAACCCAGTCTCACTACTGCAGCCTACAGGTGAAAACCCAGTCTCACTACTGTAGACTACAGGTGAAAACCCAGTCTCACTACTGTAGCCTACAGGTGAAAACCCAGTCTCACTACTGCAGCCTACAGGTGTTTGTTGAACCAGGTAATGATGTTGACCATGCAGTCGGCTTCTGCGTCCACGTTGGATATGCCGTGGTTGTTGTCTGGGTAGGTTAAGTACCTAAAGGAAAAAACAAGCACATAGACTTGAGTTCTATTTGACATGACTCAGAATATGTTGTAATAAAAAAAGAGGCGCTAAGGATAACAATTCAGCAATATTTAACAGTGGAGTCTGCTTAAAATAAACTTGGTTAATATAAACCTTTCCTCAGGTCCCAATATTTCCTTTGTTGCCATTACCAACCAAACTCTGGTTTATATAAACACCCATAATGCCCACAACACCTCCGTTTAAATTAAAACCAGTTTAGCACTTCTCTCTCAATCACTAAAATTAAAATGAGAAAAGTAACTGTATTATTAAAAATATGACATTAATTAATTCACTGATTAGTACTCTGTCACAACTAACACTAACACCATTAATTCACTGATCAATCTGCACAACTACACAAGACTCATTCAGCAAACGGTTTCAACAACATTTCACTATTTCCTCCCCTAATGACACAGCACAACACAATTAATCCCCTCCTCCCTCTCCAAAGAAACATCCAAACATTCCCCCTCCACATCCCCTCCCCGTCCGTTACCTGACAGGCACCCCCCGTGCCTTGAGTGCCTTCCAGTACTCCATGCCCTGGGCGGGCGGCACACGCTTGTCTGCCAAGCCAATCATCAGCATCATGGGGGTCTTTACCTGGAACATACATCACAGGTCAGTCACACGGAGATGGACACACATGTAATGGTTATTTAGAGGAGGAAGTCAAGTTAGTTCCTTCAAGGCCTATGAGGCCCATAGAGCCGGAGCTTATCCCGGTTTCGGTAGTGTGAAGCAGAACAGATGATTTTTATTCATTTCCTAGACAGAACGCTAGTCTGTCGTAGGTTTACTTCCCAGGCAGAATATGCCGGTACCCAATTCGCACCTGGGTGGGGAAAGGAAAACTGGTGTAAAATGTCTTTCCCAAGGGCACAAGACGGCTGCCGCTGGATTCAAACCCAGAACCCATGGATTAGGAGTCCTGCGCTCTAAACATTCGGCCACCGCACCACCTTAGTTAGAGAAGGCATGGATACAAAGATAACTACAGACACAAATATAATGATAAAATAGATAGTAAATATCCTTCAAGTTCAAGCTCTAAGAGACACATAGAGCTGGAGCTTATCCCAGTTTTGGTGAAGCAGAAGAGTTGATTTTAGACAGGACACTGTCATAAGTTTATTTTTTCCCTTTCACACTACCAAAACCAGGATAAGTTCCAGTTCACTGGGTATCACTGGCCTTGAGGAAACTTTACTTATAGAACATCAGTCAATTTTTTATTAGTTATGAAATAGCAGACTTGCTAACTTTTGAACAATCAAATCAGGAACACAATACTCGGAGAGAGGGAAGGTTATACACACAAACATACATATTTGGAAATTCATTTTATAGCTTTCTTTCAGTTCCTATGATGTTAGCTGTGGATGAAAATAGGAAATGCAAGGTGGGCGGTAAACGCAAATTACCAATAATCACTGCAAACCCCCAAAACTCGCAAATCTGGAACTTGAATGTCCAATCCGGGACAATCCAGGAAAAATCGGGATGGTTGTCAGGTCTGAAATAGGTTTTGGGTCTGGACTTTCTCAACTCAGTGATTTGTCCAGGCAGTCATGATTTAACAGTGTGACAAAAGGGCTAGTTCAGCTACCAAAGCAGTTAAGTCTGCAGTAAGAGCTGGTGTAACTGTAACACTTGTGCTAGGCCTACCTGGTCCACGTAGGACAGAGGGGAGGCTCTCCATAACTTGGGCAGTAACTCCTCATTAGCCAGGGACTTGAAGTCGAAGGTGAGGCCAGCTTGAGAAAAGATCCTGAAAAGGATGCCAGTGGGAGGGACATGAAGGATGTACGTATGCTTGCTTGGAAAGAAATCGGAGAAGAAATTAGAAAGTTCTCAAATGACCTCTGAAATTTCATAGAGAAATCTGAGGCAGAAAAAATATTAAGAAAGACTGATTAAATTTTCTTTCATAAGTTGTAAGATCTCATTCATTGAACAAGTGAACCTAGATCTAGATGATTTTAAATTCACATACAATAACTATCCTGCTCTTTGCTTTATTGCAATACAGACAATGATGATATTTATTACTGTACAGGACTCAAAGTTTAAAATCTTGTTTGCCAATAACTTGATTAAGGAAATTACTAACAGACAATTCATGTGCACAAGGGTATGCCTAGGTACAATTATTGTTCTTTATAAAATTGTTGGTTTTGTACAAAAGTGGCTTTTATAAAAACTTGAGAGAAATTTTCCAAAGGACTTTTTATGGACTCAAGCCACAAAAGGTCTGATAAAAGCAGTGCATCTGGAAGCTAGCACCAGTGCAAAGAGTTCGTGTTTATTCAAATTTAGATTCAGTCGTATAAAGGAACTTCACAATGTACATTAGACAGAAATTCAATACACAAACTATGAAGTGAAATACTGAGTAGTTTTAACTTGAATTGTTCCGTATGAAACAGAGAATATGTTTAACACAGTCTAGACTCTAGATAGGAAATACAAGAAAATTAAAAAGGTTGAAAAAATAAAAGAATAGTTTAAAAAGTAAGATTTATATGAGTGTTTTATATATAAAATGGAAAGCAACATTTCTTGTGAACATAGAGAGAGCAAGGACTAGCAAAGCTTGCCGAGGTTAGAGGAAGTTAGAAATCACCTGGCTGTGGCCTATAACCTGCCATGGGTGAAAAGCTTTCACGATGATGATGTTGATGATGATGATGTTGATGATGATGATGATGATAAATGAACCATTATGTTTCTTATTTTCTTCAGACAAAGTTAGACCAAAGCGTTAAAGACTACTCCTCATTGAGCATGTTTGATAGAATAAAATGAGTCGGGCCATCAGAGATTACCATTCAACTGAGCCAGTCCATCCCACACTTTTCTTCCTGACAAAAGTCCCACTGATTGTTACAGACATGCCAACCCCATTTGAGGCTTGGACTAATCACGAGCAGTAAAAGAAGGACTCAAAAGAATAATTTTACCGTATAGAAGAATAACACCAGAGAACGAAGAACAGCAATAAGATTTAAAAGCATACATCCTCGCTGTAATTTGGCCCGTAATCCATAATTGTAATTTCTGATGGCTCCCTGTTACAGCAAAGTTGGCATGCCTATTGTTAACGGGAGAAAAGAACAATGATGATTGATTGCGAGGATGAGATGAGGTTCACAGCATTTCCTCAAGCATTCCTTGCCTGATTCTCTCTGGAACTTACCAGTCTGGAATGTCCGTAGTGGAATACATAGCTGAAAAACAGAAAACAGAGAAAGCTAGACTGTGTCTTTGCTCATTTGCACTTTTTTCACCCTGTCATTTTGAAAAAAAAAGAAAATTATTATTAACACACCTGCCAACTTTTGACAAATCAGGAGAGAGGGAATGTTATGCCCACACAAACACACATAGTGCCAAACACTCTTCAAAAATGCTTAACAAAAGGCCTGAACATCCTCAACAGATGCCTTCAGGGAATTCTACAGGAACAAGAAATCAAGGAAGGCCTCAAGAGACATGGAAGAAAAGTGTGGAACATCATACGTGGCTGGAGGAAGCTACTCTGGTTGCCCAAAGAAAAAAAAGTTACCACACAAAATTATCCACAAATTGTTTCCACAAAGAAAGCGAGACCCCCAGTGAAGAATCTAGAAGTGGAACAGTTCACAAAAGCTTTTCTTGTGAAGAAACAGTGCAAGCAAGTAAAAATGATAAACATTTATCTTATCTGGGCAGTATGTTTGAGGAATAACTACATGTACTAAGACCATCAAATCACTCCTTAGACAAAATTTATTTCTGAAAGTATGAGATATAGAATGCATATGAAATGTACATGCAGCGATAGATTCAGGGCTAGCCAGGATTCACTAGGGGGAGGAGGAGGAGCTGACGTGAACAGTAAATAAATAGTAGCCCAGCCATCAAGAGGGGGTGGTACATGAGGAAAAGATGTGTTTGTCAATAGGAGATATACATTGTATGGCTATCGACAGAAGGGGTGGGGTAGGAAATGATGAAGGACACAGGCATTGCCAGGAGGGAAGGAGAAGTGTGGGATGGCAGTAACAGCTTGTCCATGCTTCCTTCCCTATAAAACTGTTGATGATTTGTTCTGGAATTAAAATATAAGAATTCAGGAATTTTTATTTTTAATTTGCCAAAAATATGAAAATGAGTGAAGAAAAAAAAAATGAGTACTCTAACCTCAAACTTTAACTTGAGAACGTTTAAGAAAGTCCGTAATAATCACATGAAGACATTACACCACTCATTTTTTTTTTTTACTGAAAACACATTATTTATTGCAATAAACAAGCCACCACCTTTAATCAATAGACTATGAGTAAGCAAAGATCAACTATCATCTGTCTGGCTGTGTGATCAGATTACAAAACTTGTACTGGGAATAAAAATGAAAACCAGCTTACTTGTCTGGATTATCAGCTCCACTCACTTTGGCTAAACAGGAAAACATAAGCCACAGGTGTCTAT
>JBDFRD010061745.1:2531-14310 GCA_039654405.1 Bullina lineata | reverse complement strand
CGAGAAGAATTGTCCATCTTCAATTGAAAACAGCTAAAACTAACTTGGGTTCAAAGATAGCACCTCTAGCCCACGTTGAGTCATGCGGTCGCGTTAGATGACGATATCCGGGGCGTTCACTATAGATCTAATCTAGATCTAGATCTAGGCCTAGACACTAGCCAGTATATGAATGGGACATGATTCTGCAAACGATTGGAAACAATCTTGATAGAAATTCACCTGTTCACAACTTAGATCTAGATCTAATTACCGGATTTAATATTTAAAGTTTTCTCACACTTTTGAATGTTAGAGTTAGTTAGCTGTAGATTCTAGATCTAAATCTATCTTCCCTGAACACACTTTGTCGTCCTAACTTTTCCCCTGATTTTCTTTGCATTTAGTTCATGCATTCGTCGAACCTTTGCACGGATTCCTCGAACAAAATCTGCCGGCTAACCATTATGTCGGGAAGTTTCCTGTTTCAATTGACTCTTCAAGGCCAACAGAACACCCAAATTGTTGAGCAGTTCAGTCTGCCAGATTTGAAAGTCATAAAACCAGGCATATAGAATAGTAATTGTTTGCGAACGTAATGTCATTCTGTATTCTGTAGTTTACGGCAATTTACGCTGTGTAACCCCTCCAACGAATTCCAGGCTCACCCAGTCTATGAGCTGGTAGGTCTGCTATTGTGAGTGTAATTAAAGTTATTGATGCGTCGCAATTTAATACTCCCCATCTATTTTTTCCCGCCTGGCAAAGGTGTTGAATGAAGACACCACCCACTAGCCTAGACCTGATTGTGCCTGTCATTCGTTTCCATCCAATCGCAAAATGCTTTGTAATTCGGATAACAATAATTCAATGGCTACTGGTGAACTTCCAAAGACGAGGAGAGCTTAGGTGAAGCTAAAAGTAGACTTAGGCCCGGGTTGTTGTCATGATTGAAACTGAGATGCAGTCAACTTTTGCTGCCATTCCATTTCCATACAAAATTCTTTATCCACTCTTTGATTTTAAGTCATTCTGGTTGTCTCACTTGACAAAATGGCGTTTCACAGATTCCTTGAACAATTTTTCTTAACCCACAGTGTTCAACGAATGCATGTTAGTCTGTAGTTTTTGCATGTTAATGGCACATTTAAAATAGCCAGTGACAGGTGTACTGGTGTCTTGTAGAAGTCAGAAAAGTACTCATTTCTTCACTGTCAACAATACAAAGCCTAGAAAAACAAAAGAGGTAGAATAAGTGGGTAGGGGGCATAATAACTTTTTTTGTTAGCGAAACAACAGTGTGCTAGTCATGCACAACAGTACTGGTTAGGCTCAAGCACACTACTCAATTATAGTCATGCTTTGAGAACCAGTCACTGATCAAAAGAGGAATGTACTCTCTCTAAGCTTTTCCAATCTCGTCAAATGCCCAGAAGTTTGGGAATATTGAGGTGAGATAAAAGTTTGGATTGCATTATAGTTGAATTTGGAGACAAGGAATCTGTTTGGGAATTGCACACAAGAAAGTGGACTGATCCCACCAGAGGTTTCAACAAATGGAAGATTTCTTAACAGTTTGAACACAAAAAGTTTTTAAATATTTAAGATTTTTTCTGGTTTCCATTTCAGCAACCTTTGAAAGCCCCTTCTGCTGTATCAACTGTTGTAACAGGACAAAGTGTGTTTCATCAGGTACAATTGTTGATGTTTAACAAAAATTGATTTTATATTATTTTTCTGTATAAATATTGAATAAGTAGAATAGTATTAAGTATCTGACATGTCTACATAAAAGGTCTGAGATAAGCTAAAATTGGTCAATGGATTAAAAAAAGATAGCATTGCAGCTTGGTCAAATACAAACTATATTCCATGAATAAGCTGTGCTATTACATATTGTTCTAGTGCTTTCACTCCTGTGATTCAAATCATTTTCAGGGCATAAAATTTATAATTTAATGAACTGACAACTTATACTAATTTTGAATAAAAGGAAGTGGCTGGAAAAAGGGAATGTAGAAATGATAATAATTGACACAAGATTGGGCAAACTTTTCTTGTTGAGTTGACATTGTCTTGATTCACTGACTGGGTGAAAATTTTCTTTTTCTAGCAGCCTACGGCGTGTTTTCATTGACACTTTTATTAAAGCAACGGCTATAGTAATGTCGAGGCCTTATGCACATCATTTTGCAAAGAGGATTACATGTATTAAGTTTGGTAATGGTGACATACATTGCAGAAGTGCATGTTTTATCTTTGTTCACAGGGCCAGTACTACCAGGAGGGTGATGTAGTGTCACTAGTGGACCATGAAGGTGGAGTCTACTACGCGCAGCTGAGAGGTTTTCTTGCTGACCAGTACAACGAAAAGAGTGCAGTTTTGACCTGGTTACTCCCCACTGTGCACTCCCCACCTGGACAGTTTGATCCCAACACCTACATTCTAGGTATGGACCCAGCTCTAGTCACAGAACTGCTAATAGATATATTTTTTAGTAGTGCTTGAGGATATGTTGACTGTGGCGTCACTTTTATTGCTCTGCATGCAGTATTCTAACGGACTGTTCTTTTAAATCTCAATTCTGATTTGTCTTCATACAATCCACAAATAAAATCAGTCTGGAGTGTGAAGGTGATTCACGCCTTTTTCAGCTTCTTCTGTTCAAACAAATGTGTACAAGTCCTTGATGTGTTCAGAGAATAATTTCATAAACAAGTGTTTGGATCTCTGTTGATACATTATCCAGCTTATATGGCTGATCTTTTTTTTTTTTTTTTTTTTTTTTTTAACGTGATTAGAACCTGTCAACCTTCTTATTCTTAATTATGAATGCTCTCATCTTTATTTCTTTATAGATGGGTCAGTATAATAAAAATGGAACATGATATTTATAATGGTTTTGTAACTTATTTATAAATATTTTCAAATATGAATCCAAATTTGAAGACAAAAACTTATTACAGTTATTTACATTCTCTAATTATGGACCATTTCTTGATTTCGCATTATTATAATTTTCTTAAAGTAAATTTGTTGTCTCTCTGACAAAATCAAATTTTTGACCATATCTCCAGGTCCAGAAGAGGACCTGCCCAGAAAAATGGAGTACATGGAATTTGTATGTCATGCCCCCTCGGACTACTTCAGAGCCAGGGACGCTCCATTCAAGACTGTCTTCAAAGAACCAAACCTTTGTTATATCTGGACTTCCATAGGCCCAGAGATTCGTACTGTGCCTTCCATAGATGAAATTTTTGGCGTCAGTGACCATCCATTATTAGACAACAAAGAGGGACAGAATAAAACAGAAAAAGTGCGGAGTAGAGAAAATTCAGGGACAAGGGACAGAGAAAAACGGCAGGTGAAAATGGAAATAGATGACTGACGATGATCCTATTTAAATTATTGCAATTGAATTTTTAGCCTATTATGTGAAGTTTGACCAATCAATTGTATATAATTTTATATTGTTTTTAAATGTAGTTGAAATGACTGGAAAAATAATAAAACTAATATTTTATTTTAATTTGTCTTTTCTGTACCCTACTGATCACTTTTCCCATACCTCATTTCACTTCAACTCTGTTGTGCTGATACTAGCACTTATTCACCATGGCTGTCATTTTAGTGCTTCAGCAGAATTGTTGAAACATATTGGCCTGTGATGAATACCTCAGCTGAACCACATACAAATGCTCACCCCACTGTACCACTGTATTCACTACGGAATTGCGACTATTTTTGTTCCAAAGAAAAGAATTAGATATATCTAGTGAAATACAGGGTTTGAAAAACAAATGTCACCTTTGCTGTTTTTTCCTCTTTGTCCTGAATTACTGGTAATAACAGCCCACTGTGTTTTGACTGAGGCATTGTGCAGAAATATTTTAATAACGAAGGAAATAAAAATGACGAATTTGTCTTGTTTCATATCTGAAAATTGATCACTCTCTTGATAGATTCAGAAGGAGATTGGACAACATGAGGCCTATCTTGTTATACGATGGGGTTATTAAAGTTCCTCCTTTTTCAGTAGGTGGCAGCTACTATAATTCAAATGCTATAAAACTAAAAGTCCAGTTTGAAAAAACAAATTGAACTACAGATATCATAACAAGAACTAAGAGCAGTACAGTGGAATTTTTAATATACAGTATGTACATCCATATATTTATATATGAACAAATCAAGTCAATGAAATCTACATTCAGGTGATTTTTTTTGCTTTATCTCAATTTGCCAGCACGGAGAAAACAACTACCTTTTTACTTCTGAATTCAATTATCCTGTTTCAACCTGCTATGGACCTGCTTCTACTTATCGTTCAGCACGAGGAAAATTTTGTAAAATTAACATTTTTCTCTTTTTCGCACGGAATGAAAGTCTCATTCATTCATGGGATTTCAATCTTCATGCAGACATTTCTGAGAGGTGTTTTAATTTTTTTCAAAACTCATCAATTTTTAGAAAATTACTCACGAGCTGGACATTCCCTTGGACTATTCTGTACAAAGGTTCAATGTTGAATATATTGTATTGTTCAATGAACAGGTTCTGAGTTACTCTGAACTGAATTATATAGGCCTACTCATTCATTTTTTAATGACCCATTATACATAGCCATTTATGTTTTAAAACATCTGCACACTGATAGATAAGCGTACGGATTCTCTGTTCTCACAAAACTCATTTGAGATTGTTACTAATGTTACATTGTACATTTGTATTGACTCAATTGGGTGAAAACTTTGAGTTTGAAGATGTGTCCACGTATGGACAAAAGACAACTGCTGGGAATTTCTATTCCCATTCAAATGATAATCTTTCTTATAGCACAACTCTAGTCAGGCTTGAAACCACTAATATGCAGCTCTGTGTAGTTCTGTTAATGAAGCAATATTATTAAGTAATTATCGACTTATGAATGTTGTACAATGTCAAAGGTATTTATTTATTAGGCTGAATTTCTAGCTCATGCTACTCTGAAATGCAGTTTGGGTCTAAATTACATACAGTTACATGTACTATGAAATTGTACAGTGTGAACAGTCACTCTTGCAAACAATGAACATTTGTGTCAGATTGAGACAGGACAAGGAACATGAACAACCCTTTCTCCTGCAAAAACCAGAGTAAAGTTTTGTGCAGAAGAAATAATTTTATTTTAATTTTAGGTAAGCACTCCAATCAGGTGTTGTGTCCGTGTGAAAGACACTTTACACCATTTTCCTCTCCCCACCCATGTGCAAATTGGGTACCCGCATATTCTGCTGGGGAAGTAAACCTTTGACAGACGAGCACCCTGTCTTGAAGATAAAGTAAAAATCATCTGTTCCACTTCACGCTACAGAAACCGGGATACGTTCTGGCTCTATGCGCCTCATTGGCCTTTATGTCACTCCGATCAGGTACTGGTACTTGTCTGACTTGGCATTTTAAATACTCACATACCATACATGTACTTGGAAACAAATGAGTACATGTATTGAAGAACTGGAAGTGATTCAGTTGCAACAAGTGATGTTGCAGCCATTCTGTATGCATTGTAAATTTATTGTGGAGACTCATTAGTGACTTAAGAAAGAAGTGTCAGTTACTCTGTATCTGAATGTATTTTAAATTGTTCACTCTTTGACATCAGAAGTATTGGAGCATCTCTGTGCTGGGTACCACATTCAAATTAAAAAAAACAAAAACAGCCACCACTTCCATTTTCACCTGAAGATTTTGTATTTGGTGACAACATAAATTGACAGATTTGTAAAAAAAAGTTTTAATGGTGAGAGTTGTTTGACAAATAGTGGAAGGCTGTTTTCTTTGAAAACTTTTAATTTGTTGTAAGAAAATATCTTAAAGCACTACTTTTTAACATTTAAATTTAATGCATTTTGGAACAAGAGTGGAGCATTTAATTTTTAACAAATATTTTTCATAGCATCTCTTGTAATGACTGTAACTTCTACTTCCTTCTTAATGTTGTGACCCTCTTTTGTCTCCAGTACTCAGCTATACATTGTAAGTAGAAGAGAAGAGTCTATTTACCAGGTTCATTAACCCATAACAAAGATTCCTTAATGATGGATAAGGAGCAGAGAGTCGGAGCTTATTATATCCCAAGCATGAAGTGTGAACAATAACAGATAATACTGAATCATTTATTGGAAATTGAAGTTAGTTTGTAATAGGTTTAATGTCCCAGCAGAATGAGCTGGTATCCAGTTCACACTTTCACGGGGAGAGGAAAAATTGTGGTAATGATAATGCCTCCTATTCATCACGACACAGTACTAGGCCCGATACAGAGAGGATGAAAATCCAGGATCTCATGGTGAATTCATTTTAAGTTAAATACAGGTACATGTACTTGATTTTACATGTGCCACAGTATGGGTGATGTCTTTGGTGTCTATCCAGTGGACCATGTTATGATCAAGCCAAACTCAAATAACTGGATTTGCGTTCACATAATTTATTTTGACAAATATAAGTGACGATTTATTTTCTCATCTTGTTTTCTACGAAAAATGTAAATAAAAAAACTAAATTTCTGCATCCCTAAACACAAACACATATGTTCGTATTCTGTCATGCCTGCTTCAACTTCAAAACAATAAAACAAACACATGATCCTAAATTCTATTTTGCTGACATTTTTATTTCATTAACAAATTAATTATAATTTTAGAACTGAATATAGAACAATTTTAATGGGTACAATAATATAGTCTAACCTGGATATAAGATGGCAGTAACCTGCATAATACATGAACTCAGATTGGTGATGAAGAACAAAGAAATGAGAGGATGAATGGCAATTTGATAAAAAAAAAAAAACAGTTGCTTTTCAAGGAATGATTTATATCGCGAGGATTCCTTGCTGTGTTATTGTAAAAGTTGTGAAGTTTACATTACACCTAAGCCGCAAGCCTTTTTATTTTTTTCCTACCACCAATCACCCTCTTTTTCAGGAGACACTGTTTTTTTCATCTTTCTTTTACCTTTCCTATCTCATATTCATTCACCAAACATTATTAATTTTTACATGTCTTATAGCGGTTTCCTTTTCTAGTTTAATTTGTCTCATGCCAAATTATGAAACAAATGCTTCATATTCATACTGTATTTGGTAACCACATGTTGTTGGAAAGACACTGGTCTGTCACATGATTCATTCTTTATTTGTCATTCACATACGTACAAGGAGGTACACAAGCCTCATGGAAATCAAGTCGTTACAATTACAATCCATGAATAAATTAACCAATGAAAAATAAAAATTGTTGTAAAGTACATGCATTATAACAAACAAAATAGCACATTTTTCTTATTCTGATGAAATACATGATGGACTTTATTACATCCAAACAGCCATTTCAGTTCTGTTGGGTGAATATCTTGTGAAACGTGCAACACAGGAAAAACAAAGTCATTATCTTATTATGAAGTTGAAGACATTCACAGGGCCCAAAGTTTATTTGGACAAACATGGTCAGAATTGGCAAAGTTATCCCAGGACAGAATGAAGTGGAAATCCCTTGTGTGTGGCTAATACCCTGATAAGGGTGAGGGGCAATGATGATGATGATAAAAGTTTCTGTTTGCTTGAGACCAGTTCCTCAGTTCTATTCACTTTCTTTGGTCTACACAATTTATGAAAATATACACACTGTTACTGCCCATATGAGACAGATCTTGCCTGAACAACAAAATCAACAGCTGTTTTGAAGTGAGTTGTTAAGTTACTGAAGTTTGATTATGAATTCATTAATACTTTATTAATAGTAATCATACTTTAACTTTTTAAAAAATTTCAATACACATACTTTCAAACAGAGCGCATAATTTTTTGTTACTTCTCACTTCATTATTCAATATTTCATCATATGTCAGTTTTTAAAGTACAAGTTATTGCAAGACTACATACAATGTAGTTGCAATAGCTGGTGTCCCTAGGGGATTAAAACAAAACAAAATGAGAATATCACATTAAAACCCAAAACTTTGAGCCATCTGGTGAAATATATTGTGCTATCTCAGAGCTCATCTTAGTCTTATTTGAAAAGCAAAACCTGGAACTTGCTTTTGCAGCTATTTTGACAAGAGTGCAATTAAAACTAAACGTTTTTCAAACCTGACATCTCAGCTGCAGATAAGACAAAGATCTATGTGTGTCCCAAGTTTGCATCTTTCCCTATGTTGTACACTTGTAAGAATACCCAAATTCTTATGCTCCTTAGTAGGCATACTATTTTTGAAAACAGATGTTTTTTGGTTCATCTCACATTTGGTAGATTTTGACTTATCAGAGACTTGATAAAAGTAAAAGCACCAACGCATAATTTATACACAACGGATTAACCAACACAAATAGTGACACTCCCATGTTTAAAACATTGTCATCTTATTTCTCTTCTATCACAACCACACATTTAAAGTACAAAAACTGGGTCCAACTCAGAGGCTGGCTCCAAGGTTTGACAATTTCTGTCAAGGGTACACTGTATTGATGTTGACTAATTTGAAAGTCGGCCAAATAAATAGATAAAAATATCTCCACACAACAGTTTCAAGAACAAGATAAAAGACAACTTACACATACACATTACTATAAATTCAACTCATTTTTTTAATACAATGGCACAAATGACCCATGCAGGTATGCTTGGATTGGATGATGCAAAACACTGGGCCAAACAAAAAGACAATTTGAGAAGGTGAAAAATAAATTAATTAATTTGATAATTCAATTTCAAATCTGCTTAAAATAGCTTGATTTCGATTACACTTACACACTCACACATGAATTAATATTAAATAATATCTTAAAAGTCTCCCATAAACATGTATCAGATCGTTGTTTTGTTGTACAGGACAACAAGAAAACAGTTTGGATGAGGATCTGATGGAAATATGAAGCATGGCATAAGTGTTTCCAACAATCATTCTGACCCCAGGCTGTCAACAATGTGGACGTGAAACTGAGAATTTTTCTTACAAGTTTTTTTTTTTCTTTACCACAAAAGCATGTCAAAATTAAAAAAAAAAAATGAAATAAAATAAGATCTACACATACGTGTCTGTAAGAGTTAGTTCTCAAATGAACAATTTCTCTGACATGATTGAACACGAGTGTAACTCCATGCTTTTGTTTTCCAAGCTGGTTCCAAGAACAAACTTTCTTCAAGATCATTGTTTCAAAACCCCCATTCCAAAACCTAGCAGACAAAGAATTAACCTGATGCCAATAAACTACGCTTAATATTTTGGATATCTCTTTCATATGCAACGCACACATTGAACTGCTTCTTCCTGTGCTCCAGTCCATGCAAATGAAGTACATTATGTACCTTGTACATGTGCATCATTGCTTTAAAATGAAATCTCATTCTTTTGGTTTCTTGCCATCTAATGGTAGAGTTTTCTGGCTGATTTTGAAGAACAGCAAAACAAAGTCTACTACTACCACAATGTACTACTAGTACTACAGTACTCTCTCCAGCCTTTTGTTTATTTTTCTTTCATTCAAATCCAAAGGTCCAAATGAATTTGTGCTATGACTGAACTCTAAAGGAAAATGTGTACGTTTTTAAATCTCGAGGATAAAAAAAAATTGATGCTAGTCCTGTTCAGGGATAGACTCATTTATGGAAAACTATTTCACTGGGGAAGAAGTTGAACCAATCCAGGTATCTTGACACAAAACAGATGACCTGGGGATGCAGTATTGAGCTCAAGGCCATAAAGCTTACATGGGAATCAAAGCCAAAAGTCACCGGAAACCACTGAATACGAAGAGCCTTAACTGCTGCTTCAGGTGCCACAAGGCACTCGGAGTGAGAAATGATGAAGATGGATACTTGAACCAATGCTTTCAGAAATTAATGAAAAAAACTCAAGGATGTCAGTGAAATAAACATTTTAGCTTTTCACACCGTTTTCTCAAAAAGAAGTTGCATGTCTTCGACACATTGAATTTTCCGAGGAATATAGTGATCTGACAAATTATAAGTAATAAGGCAAAGTTTTCTTAAAATCAAAGAACATGCTCACATAAATACATAAGAAGCTTTGGTGCACATCCACGGATTCTTTTCCTCTCAGACTATCCCATGATTATAATAATATTCATGAGAAGAAATTACTATCTTACGAGCGGTCAAATATAAAATGAAATCAATGCATTCAACACTTCCCAAATACCCGAACTAGATTAAAAAACGATGCGGGCATCATTTAACCTGGGACTCAGACAATGAGTCTGATGAAGGAGACTGAACAAGCTGCTGAGACAATGGAACATTTTCTGTGACTAACTGTGGCTTCTGGTCACACCAGCTGGGTCTAGTATGTTCACTTGCTGATATTTCTTTGCGGCTTTTGAAGAAATTTTTGAAGAATTCGTATGTACTGATCATAATGGCACAACTGGGGGCTACCTTGACCACCCGAGGCAAAATTCCTGGAAAGAAAGTCACACCAAAATAAATGTGAGAAACTCAGGGAATCAGCTATAAAATACAAAAATATTGGTATTATACTGAACAAAGCCAACCGTGCGGTGTATTGATGCAAAAACTTGAATGAATTTATATACATGTACATACATCTACATCATTGATCAACTGGTGATAATTTTCTTAACTTATACCAATAAAAAATTGTCCATGCAAAGAGGAAACATAGTTTAAAGTCAAACTGGATTGTTGATGCAATTCCTCTAATCTTTTCTCTCTTTTTTTTTTATTGTGCAAAAAAAAACAAACAAAAACCTTTGGGGACTTTAAAAAAAGAGGACAGGTACAAGAGGAGGAAGACAACAAACGTAGAAAAAATAAATACAATGTAGCTGAAAGGTCTGGTACAACATTGGCATCTTACCGGAAAACAAGGCACGGAAGCCTTCTTCTACAAAAATTTTGTGGATTAAGTGAAACGTTGATGAAGAACCCTGTTTGCCTGGGAATGACAAAAAGAAGACACTGTTAATTCATTTTTTTAAATTGATCAGAACCCAAAAGACCTAAAATAACTAGATGTACATGAATAGATTATACCGGTATTCATCATCTGAATAGTTTGAAGGCAATACAATCAGTTTTACAGCATATTTAAAAGATCTCTTTCAAACAATGAGCCGTAGCTTATTAAAACTTTACGAATTGTTGCGCAATTGAATGAAACAAATTCAAACAAACTTTAACAATTACAAATATTTTTCATTTTGTGAGGAAAAAAATCCCCCACCGCCATCATCGATGTCCAATCATTCATATATCATCCTCAGTTCCTAGTAAGTTTGCATCTTTACTTTCATCTTCATCTATTTCTGATGAGCTTTCATAGATATTCTATGAAGGCTGATAAAGACCACTTAACCTGTTAGTAGTACATGTAGTAGTAGTGAGCATAGGCTTGGCTTAAGTCTACTGGCACAAAATCAGGACTTTCTTGACAGGCTATCAAGGACATCTACTGTCAATCATTAAAATCACAACTGTTCAATCAAGGGTGTCATTATGTTTATGTTTAAGACAAACAATATTTCATTAAACTTCTCGTCACTTTTCAGGACTGACTTCTGAAAAGCAGTAATTTAATGTGCAATGGTGGGCTGGAAGATGTAGCATGAATCAGAGATGGCAAAAGCTTAAACTGTGAAAAAATCTATAATTTCAAATACATGAAGAATTTAAGTCTATTTAGCTCAATTAATTCCTTTAATTTCAATTCTCTTGACAGAAGCATATTGAATTTTAAAAGAACAGAATTCACTAATTAAATTTAAACCACACCAAA